>JAJSRV010000072.1:90864-308263 GCA_021527715.1 Neoseiulus cucumeris | reverse complement strand
AATTGATCGAAAGACGACCACATCGATTATATCCTCCCAATTACGACGTGGACTGGAACAATCAGGTGTAATTCATCCATGTATTCATCAGTTATTGTAGTGTTGGAGAAAACTAATGCCCGAACTTTCGAATTCTAGCAATGAGAAATCCAGTGCATGAATAAGAAAATATTTTTCTAACTAGGCCGGTCCTCCAATCCGTGTTGCTTCAGTTGAGAGAGCACCTTTGGTTTGACATTGGATTTCTCAAAATGCGAAGTAAGCTGCCAAGGCTCGTCTGCAGACGAAGTCAGAGAGATTCAAGCTCTACTTCTTGGCTCTTCGGTGTGCGTCGATACCGACCAGCTTGAGCCACTCGGCTCCAGCGCACGCAACTGACTCTCCCAATCAAGAATAAAGGTCTTGGTCTGCACACCGCAGCAGACCTGGGACTCCCATGCTTTCCCGTGTCCATGCTCTCGAGTGTAGATACTGTGCGCCTGCTTGTACGAGGCGATGCGGCGATCGCACTCCAAACCCAAACGCTGCAACTCTGGACTCCAGGTCTTCTCCCGAAGAAGGACCAAAGACGATAGTCGGCGTGACACCACATTCTGTGGCATCCGCCAAGCCCCAAAATCCTGGGTACGCCCCTGGCTGAATATCCCCACCCAAACGGAGCCAAACCATCTCAGCGCGAGCGGCAACATCCATCCTGAGGGAAAGACCTTGACTCCGTGGTCTCGTGGACGTCTGCTCTGGTATGCATCGATTCGAAACACTTTTTCCGCAAGTTGCTCCTACCTCGCTCAAGCTGTAGGGGCGGTCGCCGCCAGCGGCGGGCAGCACAAGCGCCTACACTTCCGTTCGCTCTCTGACAAAATACATCTTCACAACCTTCGTCATCGAGACAACTTGAGGATGGGGTGCGGGAACACGCCTGTTTTCGGAAGAGCTCGGCCAGAGCCTCAAGTTAGTCACCGGGGAGCATTCTTCCCTCTGAAGCATTCTTCCGGCAGAGGGTGGCGCTGGAGGTCCAGCGCGCCAACGACCACCTTCCGCAGAACGCGTAGGCCCTGAGCCGGAGCCTTGATGAACTATATTTTCTGCAACTACTCTCGCTGGCAACACCATTCCGTCTCAGATTGAGAGGAAACAGATAATATGTAAATATTCTGGGAGCTCAAGTTTTCTGGTGCAACTCAAAAAATGGAAGATGCCGAATTGAGGCGAATGGGGAGCTCCCGGAAATCTCAAATCGGTAATCGATGATCTTGTCGGGATGTACCATATTTTTTAGGTGACACTCATTGGTGATAGACGACGGTGTTCAGTCGGCGGTGACGAATATTTCGGCCATGAGAAAGTCTGCTCTTGGTGACGCAATCCTCGTCTCGTTGATCGACCATTGCGACGTTCCTGTGCTCGGAGAAATGCTGCAATCAGTCCTCTTCTTCTTGACTTGAGAATGTCTCTCTCTGTGGTATCTGCCGCTCTATTCATAACGCGAGATTGTAGCATCGTAATTCCGCTCAAAATTGGTTCCTTTCAGCTTCAAGTGCGGTTTGGTATGCAGAGCATGTATCGATGTTTATCAGCCATCGAGGAGGTATATCAATAGGGAGATCATGGAAATCCGCGAATTCCCTGAACGATTTATCGACAGAGATCGAGTATTCTTGAAGACGATTCCGAGCTCTTCCAAATACCGGGCGGTGCGAGAGAAAAGTTGATTTCTTATGAGTAGACAACTAGGGTAAGCCCACCGCATTCCTGACCTTGAGCCGCATTTGCTTGGTGTTTTATACCGTCTCTCTGACCCTTTCGGATCTCGTGGTAATGATTCAGAGAACCAAAGTGAAGAACTTGCTCAGTATAAGCGAGCTCACTTGGTTGTCAGAGATGCGGTCTCTTGCGGCATGTTTTTCCATGAGTTAGTCCAAGCCGAAGTCGGAGTTGAAACGACCGATCGTATTTTTCAGGGGGGACATTACGCAGAATAACATTAGTAAATTCAATCTCTGCATAGCATCCGTCTTCAATTTAATCATGGATCTGCAGTCCATACTCGATCCGTACTCCGCCTGCACCGTCGTCTGTTATGTCAGTAATCCAATAGAGGGATCAGCCATTTAAACCGGGAACTTCATTCAGGGAAAAATTCATGACGCAAATCCTGGATACGAGCAAGCTCAGCTTATGGTGGAAGTTCTCAACATACAACAAACAACTGCGCACCAACCTATGAACCTTAGCTTGATACTTGGAATCATACTTACTTTTAAGCGTGGCACGTACTGAGTAGGAAACCGAACAGCGGAGACTGAAGTATGAACCTCGAAGAACCTTAGAATGCAGATAACGATGAAAACGAGATGGATGGAAGGTCCCCCACGCTAGACAATGCTTGCAGAATCCTAAGATATAGCATTGACAATAGGAGTGAGATGTATGAACAGAAACGCACTTTCCATATCGTGATTAGCTCATTGATCATGGCAAACATGTGCAAATTTTTGAAACAAACGAGTCCGAGATTCTACAGAGGCGAGAATGATTCGAATTCAACAGCAAAATTGACACTGTTCAACTTGAACACAAGGCAATCCATCTGATGAAAGATCAGAATCTTGCCTGCACGGCTCTCGGAGATGAGATCATGCACTCGCGCTTCGCTCATGGCACGGACATTCGTTGTACTCTGCTGCCCAGCGAACCCCGAACAACTCAAACTCATTCTAGAGGTCCATACATCGTCTACATGACCCGAATCGGGAACCTATCCGGAATACGACCGAAACCACGTCTTGCAAGGACGTTCTCACGCAAACAGAGTCTTCGATACCACCGCCTCCGACTCTTTTCCTTCTACCGGCATCTTTTCGAGTTCCTTGGTCCGTCCATCGCGTATTCTCCCTGATCCGAAGTCTAAACCTCTGTCATGCGAGCTCGTGGGCTCGATATCCAAGTTCCTCTGTCTCCCGAACCAAGCATTTCAGTTACGATCCGATAAGGAAAACTCGTTTCGTTGATCCGTCCTCCCCGGAAATGGCTCTTCAAAAAGAAGCCTAGCGGCCGTCAAGCAAGCAAACGTTACGCTACTCTTGTCTTGCTGAGCTGTGTAGAAGTAGAAGATTCCAGAGATTTCGATGTAAATAAAGCTGGAAGTCCATTTTCATGGAGCAGCAGTCCGGGGGGGAGGCGGAGAGACTCGGAACAGTTGTCACAATCAATCCACTGCATAGATCAAAAATTCTCTCTTTGTTGTACGACCAAACAGTTCTCTAGCAATTCAGCGAACTCGGAGAACTGCTTCGTTTTTTCTTAAGCCTCTTCCTTTGTTTCAGATGGCCACACTCTGTTTCCTAATGTTATTCTGAGAAGGAAACCCTAGTATACTCGACATTCGTCGTACGATCACCGATATGCTTGCTATCCCTGATATTTTCAGAACTTTACTCCAAACCAAAAATAACTTCCGTGGATGAATAGCCTCGAGCGTATCCCTTTGACTACAAAACAATATTCAGATCCCCGTTTCGCAAAGGTCGGAACTTCCGACGCTGTTTCCCTCCCTGTGTGTCTACTCACCAGATGTCAAGATATGACAAAAACTCTGATATTGTCGACTTTGCTGCTGAACTTCTCGAAATGCATTAAAAGCTGTTTAGTGCTGTCGTTCGTGCCTCTCACATAGTTTCTGTTCCGAGAAATTCTGACATTTTTGGGCAACCGATCAGTTCTCAAATGATAGGGTGGTGTAAGTTCACGAGTCGAACGGTAGGCAATCGCTCGACTCCGTGCGACTCAGGTATTAATCCATACTAATAATCTGAATCAGTTCAGCGGATAAATATCTAGAACCTTGATCAATCGCTCGGCTGCGAATCATCTGCTCGCGTGTCATTTCTCTTTGATTTCGGCTAACGTAATCAATACGAATCCTAATCATCTGCAGCTCTCTTCTGATGGAACTTTCCTCCCTTCCCCATTCGAGCGTGCCTGCCCACGTCCGTGGTTGATGTAGTCGGTCTTTTGTCCAACGCCGAGGACATTATAGTGAGCACGGTATGGCATGGTACGCTTTGCCGCCGAGTTCTCATCGACCATCGAGGTCACTGCTTTCCGATGGTTTTCTTCCCGATTCCCTCGTTGGGATTAGCGTAATTAAAAAGTGAACAGAGGACCACGATTCAAACATGGACGAAGAGAAACTTCGAACCAGCGTGTTCTCGTTCGTTTTTTTCGTCTCATTATCTCTAAAATTCCGTCTGTAACGTTAGCTCTCCGCGAGGTCAATCGGAATTTCCATTTGATCTCTACCTCCCATTGAAACAGACCACCTGTATTTCGGGGATTCTTTCATTCTTGGACCAGAAGCGATCTTTCCCGGAGGTCGAGGAACGAAGGACGGAAAGAAGAATTCCGCGCTGTAGGGAATATTTTTCTTGGAGTTATTTTGCCATTAAAATCGTTGCTCACCTTCAGGTCGGCTTGCCTCCGTCGCACAGACCCCGGCGACGACAACGACGAAAATAGCGGAACGTAGTGGAGTTCTTAACCACATTTTCCAAATTACTCTTTTCTTGGGAGGCGAACGACGACGCACTCTGAGAAACTTTCACAAAACAAGCCAAGCCAACCGACGGTACTTCTGCCGAGCCTCCAACAAAGGCTGGAACAAGAAACCACTAATGACACTTGTGACGATACAACAGCCTCTGTCCGTCGATGGTTCTGTTCTTTCGACCGGTGTTTTGGGAAAAGCTTTGCTCACTCCAGTGACTGCTGCGACCATTGACTGCCGCGGCGGACGTCGCCGCCGCTACTTTTGTCCTGGTGGAGAGCCGTGCCGCGACCGACAATCCTTTTGCTGGTGTTTGATCGTTCGCCAATAGCTTCGCCACCTGCAGCCGCAGGAGAGAGCTGTCGAGAAAGTTGCTAAGTTGTTTCTGTCAGTTGACTCTACTCGTCTTCTCTATCATGAGTGTCTCCCCTCAAGCTCTTCTGTTTGCCCTCGAATGGACTCAGGTCCTCGAGTCGGATGACAAAAGCGCATTGCTTTTCCATCGCCAGCTCTTGGTGTACCGGGAGAGCCGTTTTCTTTTGAGATGATTCAATCTTGATTCCATTTCGGGCAGATTCAGGCGATCCTTAGAACGAAAACGTAAAGCAGGTTCCACTTGTCGTTCCCCACTTGAGGTCCTTCTCAATCAAGAGACGATGAAGCTCAAATTGGCCGCTGGCGGGATCTAGCGCCATGTCTCGCGTCAGTGTTGTCCTTGGTCTCAAGCTCTGTACCTTAAGCACGAAATACCTCGACGCAGGGTCAAATTCGGATGAATGAAACCAAGCTTTCAAGCGCGAAATCCAAGCCCATTGATACAGAACCGTTCGCTTCAATGGTGACGGAATTTCAATAGCGCAGCCAGCTCGGGAAAGCTCTAAAAGATCGATATCAGGGGTGAAGTTTGTAACCGCCCTCCGATGAATTTTACTTTTGTCCATCTCTGGGATCAGGCAACTGCCACGCTAGCAGCAAGACCTTTCTGCTCCGCGAAAATCCATCAAATCATCCGGAATATTCTTTTAGAAATTCATCCGACAGCTCATGAGGTTTTTTGCGGCGGGCTGCAATAACTCCTGGCTCAATTGTTCATCAAACAGGAAGCCAGCGGCGACAGTTCGTCCGAGGTACCCCGACAGCAGAGTTTCCTTCGAAGGGTAACGACGGATGAAATTGAATTAGGGAGGATGCAACCTATTCGGATCGGGTTCTGGATTGTTTCACATAGAGATTCTGACGGGTAATGAACTGGGAAGATCACAAATGTCGCAGATAACGAACCTTTGTACGTCCAACTCAGATGGACTAGTTTCTGGATGCTAGGACCTCGTTTCAACCCAAACACGGTCGACCCTTCTGTCTGGACACAGACGGGCTGGTGATAAACCAATAAACATAAACTGATAAACCGAAGCAAAGGGTAACAGCTGTCTCAAAGAGAAAAGAGAGAATGCTTCACAGACGGCTTTCAGGAGGCAACGTACCGCCTCGTAAACATTATACATACATACATACATACATGTTTATTATATGTTGATTCCTTCCCTGTTGAATATGCCGCTGCGACCGCCATGAAAAGGCCGCTCCGACAACCTCCTCGAACAGATTGGAACACTGCGTGATTCGTACCAGCGGTCTCACAGGAGATGTTGCCGTCCTTGCCACGTACATTCTACACGCGAACGTGCCGAGCGCAGTAACCTTCAAGCTACGCCACCGGTTAACTCGTGTACGGCGCGCCGCTCACACCCGACCTCGTATCGCAACAAAGCACGCTGAGATCTTGACCCTCAAAACAAAACCCTCATCTGGATAAAAACCCCGTTAGGGAGAGAATCTCGTCCAAATCAGAAATAATCGATTGGTGGAGAGTATGAAGGCTGGGATCAAGGGGTTGGAGACCTTTCGCTAACCATGGCATCCATTTGGGAGCCTTCGTTTCGGCGGCCCTTTCGATCTGACAGCTCAACGCTGACCTGCCGTTCATTTCTCAATAGAAGTTTTTGCCCCGCTCGCAATTGTGCCTCTCGGCTAGCGAGTCAAGACTTGGACAATGTAGACTCGCACGCATGGCCTGTCCTTGGGGCTTTCTCTCATCCGTCTGGTAGATTGTTCTGCATGCACGAATGTGCGGGTCCGAGGTCTTACCTTCGGAAGCCGTCTGGAGTTGCCACAGAGGATGTGACGCAATGGAAATTCGGAATGCAAATAGCCTGAAAGCTGCAATTGGGAATCTTGAAGGCGGGGAGGTTTTTGGTAGAAGATGGAATTGGGAGTAGAGAGGATGGACGGAGAGGAAGAAGACAAAAAATGAAGTGGGCCAAAAATTCGACTGTGAGAGCCGCCGAAGAGGCGGATTACATTATTGGGCTCGCAATTGCAAAATCCCTTTTGATGATGACAATGGCTGCTTTGGCTCGGGTGGGCAGTACGTGACGCCATGCGGCCCGATCCAACATCATCTCACTCCTAATAGATTGGAGTTTTCCTTCGATCCCACACTATGCCTCACCGATGAGGAGGAGGTAGAGGAGCGAGGCTTGTCTGATACCCAAAAACCTTCAATATGCTTGCGTGCGTATCTCTAGATTGTACTTCGATTCGAATTTTTTCCGACAATTATGACTCTCGGGTGTGGTTGCTGCTCCGTCGCTACGGAAACGATGAGCGAGTCGAGGACACACCTTTTCAGCACTGAAAAAAATCGGCTCATCACCGGTGAAGCTCGCGATCGCGCATTGAACGAGTTGGATGTGACTTTTGGCAAATTCCGAAGGAACGATGACGATGCGAGAAAGATGGAGTGCCACGCCATTGTGTTCATAATACGCAACGAAGACTTTGTCATCCGTTGTGTATAACATGGCCGCTCTCGAACAGCTCTCCGTCGATGAATAATTTGCTCTCAGTGGACTTCCGAGCGCTATCAGCCGATGTCCCTACAGATAAAACGCTCCGGAAAGACAGCAGCTCCAAACAGATGTCCCAATGTATAAATCATCCGCGATTATCCACTGTAGGGGTTCATGCTGATGGCAAACACGAAGCGTAGTCCGACGCCAAGCAAGGCAACACTTCGTTGAGTGAGTGAGCAAACTATCGTCACAATGTATCCGAAGGTCGTTCGCCGCAATCTCGAGTACTTTCGCTCAGGTGTGAAAGGTGTTGCGTTCCTTTCAGCCGATGTCGGAGCTTGATCTCTACTTAGCGAGGTATGCGACCGTCGACCGAAATGGGAACGCGAAGCGAAGATGAGGAGCTTTGCATCGGATTGGAGATGATTGAATGAGGTTTCGTGATGCGATTGTCACTCAGAGTTCATTCGTTCGGATACCGAGTTCCTCGGCGGGATTTCGGTGGTACGTCTATGCGGGGAATATCGGAAAACGCTGACTTCGGCGTACTGATTCTTCTCATTGGTGAAAAGTCCATCAGGGGAGCTGGATTTCCGGGTCAAATCCGTATGACGTCATCCAGAGTGAGCCAGAAACATTTTGAGGCCTCATGATCACCATACATTGCAGATTCAGTGAGAATGTGTGTCTGTCCTCCGGCTTCGAGATACAAGACACTGAAGAACAGCTTCGATGGTTACGCCTCAGAATATATGAACGTTCAAGGTTTTACGTTTCGAGGTGAAACATATTCTTAAGGTATTGAATGATTTCAAGGGTCCCGAATACAAGTTTTCCGAGCCCGATCTGCGCGGCCGAGTGACGCTAGCCATCGGCACTTGTTGCACTTCCTTGAGAGAGTGTGCTTGAGAAGGTAGCTGCTTGCTCTCCTATTCATCGGGGGTAAGATCTGAAAGAGCCTTTATAGAGGAACGGGCGGGACAGACTCGAATAGGATGCAGAACGCTGGCTTGCAGAAGTGGCAGAAATGAAAGCTCTTGCCCTTTGCGGTGACGCGGTCGCCTCATCCATGGCCACAAAGTCCGACAGAGCCACTGACCGAGGTAGTATTTCGATCTCACTCATAGTTCTGTAGGACGTCCCTCCGCCGGCACTGTCCTTATTAGCTCCCATTACGAGAAGGCAAATTGCTTTCCCATTCGCTCTCCCTTTCTCTCCCCTTCTTTCCGCTTTTCACTGCCGGTGTGTCGTCATAGCCCGCAAACTAAACATCCATCCACCAAGTTACCCCAACATCCAATTGACCCAACGGATCTTTTGTCTCTAGCGCTCGGAGTCCTCTCTGCCTCCCCTCCCCCTCCCCTTTCCTACCGCTTAACTCCGAATATGGATGAACGCCAGCTTGCCACTGGAAACATTCACAACGCAATTTCCTTTCAAAACGGAAGGTGACGGTCGAAGCCGTTGTCATCCAACCGCTTCATGCAGTTGCCATCGCCCGCCATATTTGCTCGAGAAACGCTCAAACTCTTAGCTTCCGAATTTCGGCGGAAGAAACACCTCCGCAAACAGAATTACGCGAGTAGGAGGAGGTTCGGTTGCAGAGGGAAAATCAGCTCTCATTCCATTGCGTATCTATCTTTGGGCGTTTCGGAAATTCAAAACTTTCTGGATGATTCCAAGTTCGGGAGAACATGTTCGAATGTCATCGCCAAAACATATTCAAAGACCTCGATGTATGCTAGTTCATTCGGTTCTTGACAGCGGAGCGGAACATACCGTGTCTCGGTCGTCCTTATTTCAGAGAGTTCCTTGCACGACTCCACCTGAGCTGGCCAGAGTTGCCATCTCATTAAGATCATTCCATTCTTCCTTTTGTGTCAACACAGACTACAAGTCTTTGGATCCCGCTGCCAGAGAAAAAGAGAAACTCCTTGGAGAAAGAAACTCCCAGGAAGATGGAAAGAATCCGAGAAAGAGCTCCGCCGAGCGACGTTTAGGAGAACTGAGTCGTCGCAACCTCATCCTTCCGGCAAATGGCATCCCTCGCTCGCGGAGTTGATTCTCGCTCGAGAGCATACAAGCGAGCGAGAGTTCTGAACTCGCTTCCTTTCCGGAGCTGACAAAGCTGACTTCGCGTCCTAATGCCGGGCCCACGGTGCTCGAACCCACGTTCCGCTCCTTTGTACCGAAGTGTCTAAGCTGAGCTCCGGAGACTTTTGACTGAGGCTTTAACAAGTTGTTCAACAAGTGTTTCATTGAGTTTGCCGGTAACGACTAGTTAACTTCTTGGACGTCGGGTTCTGAGCTGAAAGCGCTCTACTTTATGTTCACGGAATCGTCTCGCAGGATCTGAGCGAGTTGCGAGTTGCTCAACCTCGCAACAATCATTTTACCCTAAGTACTTGTTGTGAATCCGGGGGAACATCATCGGGAGGCACCATCGGCCCACCGTGAAAGCTTCGCCAGGTCATCCAGAGATTAGCTGTTTGCTTTGGTGCTCATTAATGAACTCGAGAATCGCTCGGGTACCCGACCCACAGCATTTTCAAGTGACAACGGTACGGTACGGTATGGTTCTGTTCGTCTACATCCGTAGATGACCCCTTTTTGCATCAGGGCAAGCCTCGCCGAAGCACGGTTACAGTCCCACAGGCCGCAGGTCCGCTCGAGGTGAATGAGAAAAAATGCAAAACTCAGCAGGCCGAAGATACCAAGTGGCGGGAATTAGCATTTGGATATAATTTGTAACTACATACAGAATTCTGAATAACTGCGTGAAAGACACTCGCGAGCAGCGAAGAGGGATGCTTTTTAGGTCCTACATTACGCTCCGAGTGCTCCGTCAACCGGGTCGAGGCTCACTGACCAAATGAGCAATCAATCCACCTTGACCGATAGTCCACGATTATCGAATCCCCTCGGGTGATATCGTTTGTAAAACGTGGGTTTGCATGATCATCCAAAATATGAGCTTCTCATCTGATCTGGAGGGATCTCATTATTGAAAATGGAGTTGATTTGGCCCCTATCGACCCCCTCCGCTAGAATGATCGTAATCTCAATGAATTTAATGTCAGTGAAGTTGCAGCACCGTTTTAAGAGCTAAGATCAAACAGAGCGAATGCAAGCTCGGAATTCTCCGAATGTTTGAATAGCGACTTCATATGATGGAAATTCGCGGAACAGTGTCTCTGACAAGGCACATCCATAAGGAGAATACAACGATTGCGATCAGAAGCCTTCCATGAACGAGCATTGGTGCATACTGAGACACATATTACGTCTATCCCTACACGACACAGCGGAACCGATTGGATCCTAGGAGCGCGGCCTGACTCGCGTAGTTGCCCGCTCGCTTGCTTGCTTTGGATGCTATCAACTGGCCAGCCAGTCAATCAGACGATCTTACCCATCCTCGATAGAATTCGCGACCGTAACGAAGACGCCTACGTCGCTTCTGACGCGATCTGCAAAACCGATATCGTTTTCGACAACGTCGGCTGAAGTCTCAAAATCCCGATCTCCTTTTCAGAGCTGGATCGAGTTTACTAACAGGATTGAGTTTGAGTGTGGATGGTTGTGGTGGGCTACCCCTGTCGACTGTCGAGTTTTGTCGGTTTATCCTCCCAGAATCTGTCTGAGCTGATTCTCGACAAGTTGAGTATGATGACAGTCTCGGCGTAGTAACAACCTCAGTTCGTTAGCTGAGCATGACACTCGCCGGAGCTGTAGGATCATTGAATGGGGATTTCTTTTGCTCGTAGCTTCCGCATGGCTTAAGGCTCAATTCGCGCGTGTTTGCATTCATTGCTCGGCTCTTTGCAGCTTCCTTCGAGGGCGAGAACTTCCGAGGCATGCAAACAAAAAACGCTCCTAGATGAGCCGAAGCCTTCTCAGTACACCTTCTCTAGTTTCCACTTGTCGTTAGAAGTCGTGACTGTTCCGATGGTCGTAGCGGTGGCGGTGCCAGTAGTTGTGGCGGTAGTACGGTGGTGGGCTCTGAGTTCTTCCCTTTCTCAATTTCTCGTCGTTGTCGACGTCGTCGTACCCTCCCTCTCTTGCGTGGCGGGCGGACGGGCGGGCAAACCGAGTGGCGGGTTTGCCTGCCTGTCTGCCTGCCTGCCTGCCCGTTCGCTGACTAGAGGCTTGCTCGGTTGGCTGGCGAACGAACGTCGTCTCCTCTCCTGTCTGTTTCTGTCTCAGATGATCCTCAACCGACGTGCAGCCTGCCAGGCCAGCAGGGACATAGTCAAGCACTGTGGCGGACAGACCGGCAGTTGAACAGAACGCGGAGTCGGGTCGAGAAGTCGTCGACAAACTAAGAACTTGAGGAACTTCACCGGTAGTGACCAAACAAGTTTTCGTTCAATGTTCAAGTGAAAGTCCACTCTTTGAACTGATCATCGTTTGACAAATTTGAGGAAGCGCTTGACTCACCGACCAGCTGACGGATCTACCCACTCTGACGGAGTCACGGATTTACTCGCCCTTTCACTGATCGGAGTGCCCATAGACAGACACACGCGAGAACACTTGCCGGTCAGAAGTAGCGACCATCAAAAATGACGGCGCGCTGACAGCGACAAAGCAACACTTTGAGCGGTAACCTCGAACGACAGCAACAGTTTGTTTTTCGGCAATGATCACAACAACAACAACGACGACCTACACTCCTGTCGTGACCACCGGCTGAAGAGTTGAGCGTGGTTTCTCTCTTCCGATCGCGTTCCTCTTCCGGATTCCGCTCTTTCCACCAACTTTTCCATCTATCCCCTCCGCTGACAGTGTTCTTCTACTCTAGCTCTAGTGAATTATTCATCTGTCTCTATTATTTACACTGTCAATTAATATTACCGTTAGAATCTTGTCTTCTCCCCTGCTTTCGCGGAGCTTCCCAATCGTCGGATTAGGCCTTTGAAACAAATCTGCGAGTCATCGTTCGCTGATTCAGTTTGGCCATGCGGACGATTAGCAGCTTCGATTCGCAGAAGTGATTTTCGGTGCGAGCGCAATCGTTCCTTCGTGGTTGCCACTGCTGCCTTCATCGTTGCGGCTTTCGCTCTCGTTTGTTCCAAATCGTCAGAGAATTTGCAAACACTCGTTGTTTACTCCCGTTGTGGGGATTATTGATTGTTGTTCGTTAATCTGCTGTGATCATTGTACAGTTTGCCTCGCGTTGCTTCACCCCGAAGTCGGTGCTGGTGCTGGAGGCTGGTTCCCGTTGTGATCGATTCGTTCCGCCGTCGTGGAGACTGTTGTTATTGTTGTTCGTTCGCTTGTTGCAAAGTTGATTCCGGTTCTCTTGACGCTCAGCTCTCCACTCAGTCTTTAGCTCATTGTTGGTGTTGTCACTCGGATACTTACTCGCCCTCTCGTTGGGTTTCTCTCTCGGTCGTTGGACAACTTTAAGTGTGTGCAAAAGCAGCAGCAGCAGCAGCGGCGGCGGCGGCGGCAACTGTGGCGGTGTCGGCGACGGCAGTACCACCAGCAGCAGCAGCAGCAGCCGCGGCGGCGGCAACGACGTTCAACGGGCCGCCTGCTTGCCTGTTAGTTGGTTGGTCGACTCGCTCGCTCTGATCGGCGTGTTACGGACTGTTACGGCGAACGACGCGACCGACGTCGTCGGCACTCGCATTCGATCCCGCTCGCACGTTCTCGGCACGTCCGTTTGTGTTCGGGATGTTGATTGTCAAGCCGGAAACTATCTCGACTCTAATCTTCAATGTGCAACTCCTCATCCCCGCGCAAGGCGGATTCGGGAAAGCGAGTGCCCCACGAGTGATTTAGAGATCGAACTGTGAATTTACCATCGGCTACTTCTCGGTGTGTGCGCCAGACAGAAGTTGTTGCGCGTTTTCTCCGAGCGGATAAATGCATTTCGGGTTGCAAACGTTTGTGCTGAGAATCTTGATAGCATGCTCGGAACTAGATCGTGGGGTGACAATCCATGTCGTGGAGTTATTTCATCGATGAGGTTTAATCCGTGAGAGTGAGAGTGTGAACGTGTTTGTGGAATCGTTGAGAAAAACTCGGACCTCCGACGACATGATCTCTCTTGGATGTTTCTCACCGGTACTCGTGTTTCGAGCTTCAACAGAGGCGGCCAAGGTTCGTTCGCTCTAGTAGACCTTTCTGATATCGTGGATGCAGAATTGTGAAACTACAAACTCGGAGTTTCTTCTCCGTCGAAAGTAATCGAGTAAGATTCCCAAAATCTTTGAAAATCCTTCCTTGCTATGATATCGCCGCTTTTGCGAAGAGCCGGTCATTCAGAGGCGCGAATGTCGATTGATCACAAGGGGAAGGCTCGCAATCGGCTCGGCATTGCAATTGATTCAGATCGAGAACTCTGGCGGCGCGAAAAATTCTTCAAAATTTTCACTTTTTGGGTTCGAAAGCTTCGATAAACTGCCAGCTATCATCGGCGACAATGGTGATGATGCCGTTGGTGGTGATGGCGGCGGCGGCAGCGGTAGTAGTGGTGGTGGTGGTGGTAATAAAACGTCTCCTCTAGTTATTCGTTGTTTATGGTATGGTATGAAGGCTGTTGTTGCTGCCGCTGCGGTGGCCACTGTCACTGCCGCGGCTAACACGGCAACAACCTATTCTAGACGATCGTCAGTCTACAGGCTTTTCCTTCCTTCCTTTCCATCTTCACGGGCCTTCCTTTCTGTGGCTTGACCACCTCGCACCGCTGTCGCAGTGAATTCGATTGTTTGGTTATCGTCAACAGAATTTCCCATTCATGCAACAAACCATCATCTCACTCGCTCACTTAGCTACGCTGCCATCGAATCATTCAATCATCTGCTTACAATGATAACGATGATGATGACAGAGACGATACTGAACGCTTGGGTCGACAACTGAGCCCGACGGCGGCGCGGCGCGGCGCGGCGTAGGGCGGTGCGCTGGTGCGTGAAGTACCGAGCCGTTTGTGGCCGTTCGCGCCGTCCTAACCGGCTACTGCTCTCGCTGCCGGCTATCGGTTTAGCTGAGGATCAACAACAATGACAACAGAGACGATGACGAGTGCACAGCGACAACAGAGAAATAGATTCCGTGTTCGGTCGCCGGGGAAAACTTGTTTCCCGATGTTCAAGCGTCGGGGGGAGGAACAGAAAGTATCTACTTCGACCATCGGACACTCGGGGACGAATTCGCTCGAGTAACTAAGACCTATGGAAGCTCATAGATGGATCTGCGAAGCGACTCGAATAGTAACCGACGGACAGACGGACGAGTGGTCGGATGAATGTGTGTGTGAAGAAGGAACGAATTCCCTAGAGCGAAGAATGATTCGCATCTACTGGTGTTGGTGGAAGTCGTCTGGGGTGCGAGTTCCACCCTCCATTAGTCCTATGCTTCCTTCCGTCCTCTTTTCTTCGTCGCCTGACCTGACGCGGGCTAAGTAGATGATCAGGCAGAACGATGTCTAGCTCGCCAAACGGTCATCCGCAGCGAACGCGTGAAACGGCCGGCGCCTCCGAGAGCATCCAATGACCTATCTAGTTCACTCGGCCGCCCGCCCGCTCGTTGTGTCATCTGTTGGCCAAACAACGAGCTAAAAAGACTCACAATAGCTTCCGAGTTTCGCAAATCGACGAGAGCAGCGCAAATTAGCGAGAGTTTCCCAGAGCAAGGCGTATAAACTCGTTAATGTGACACGGCGTCTGTGCGCCCGCCCGCTCACTCAAGGGCTCCAATATCGAAATAGCGAACGAACTGATAGGTGAACCATGTGGCATTGCGTGAAGCCATCCTTCCCCCCTCGCAAGCTGGTGCGTTATGATATGTGACGAGGGAATCCAAGCTTTGGAGGCGACTCCTTCGATGAAACTCCATCGAACTCGGAAATAGAATTCTCGAAAACCTCATGATTTCTCCCGGCAGTTTCGGGGATGGGTCGTTAGCGAAGGCAGAGATCGACTTCTCGTTCGCAAACCGCACGTCGCACCTTGCCAAGAGGCCGAACGGAGCAATAACTCGCGAGTAATCAGCAGAACTCGGTGGCCGTGCTTGAAACGCGCACGGCGGCCGTCCCTGCAGGGATATGAATAGGTGAAATGAGTTTATGAAATCCAAGCAGAGTCCGGTGAAGGTGAGGCGAAGCGTGATCTCGACGAAAACCATCAAACTTGTGCCTCGGACACCTCCACCACCTCTCGGCGTTGTTTCAACTCGAATGAACGATGGTCACAAATTGGCTGTTTGGGGTTTCGTCTGAGAACAAGGGCGAGCGGTCTAGGGATCTATCCATCCATAATTCATCGCGAGCAACACCTCAACATAATTATTTCTCCATTACCGTCGATCTCGTCGTCTCTCTCGTCATCATCATCATGAACGACCGCCGCCGCCGCCGCCGCCGCCGCAAACTCCGCGTTTTATTGCCCACCGTGTTGATGATAGCTAGTAGTACTCTAGCTAATTCGAGTCCATCGTATGACAGCGCCAGAGCCCGAAAAAACGGGATGAGGCCATTTCCATGATAGTTTCCCTTTGAATTTCCATCGTCGTCGAGCCGACCAAGGGCTCGGAGGGTCGAATGCCGATGCTTCGTTTTGCTCCGCTTGGATGCAGGAACGATTGCGAAACCGTCAACTCTCCGAACGCAGAATGGCCTTATGTAAGCTATTTGAAACCATTCCGTAGCTCTGGCTGCGATCTCATGTGTCCTCGGATTGGGAGATCGGAGATATTTCGGGACGTTACGCAAACATCTTCGAAATCTGAATCGTTTTCGTTCCGGACTCGTGAAGCAAAACCTTGTTTCAGATCTGTCTCCGTGGCCTCGGGGCTCGGCGCTCTCCCACCTACCGACACAGTCACTAAGCCACCGAGACAACGATTCCGCTTCGCATTGATCCTCAGAATCATTTATCCTCAGAGGGCGCGGGCAGATTACCCTCAAGCTGTTATTCATGAACTACATCGACTGTTTCCTGCAATCGGCGACGCACTTCGCGCGCTATTCGGTTGTCAGGCTAATTGCGCCTGTGTGCGATCATCGTTCTGACTTCTCTATTTGGCGCTAGCCGCAATGAACCGAAAATGAGCCACCGGAATGGAAGAGGGAAATTCCACATCGAAAGAAAGTTCGTAGGCAAAACTTGTTGAATCGATGTCGCTTTTCGCCACAAAGTTCTTCTTCGAAAGGGGCTCGAGATGACGAGCGATAGAGATGAAACGACGGACTGTTCGAGCTCCGAGAGAGCATTTGGATCCACGAACGGAGTAAAAAATTCGGGAGTCACGAGCACTATCACCGCAAACAGAAATACAAATCGAAACCTATCTGCTCAGAACGATTGAGTGAACTGTGCTTCCGCATCATATGGAGAGGAAGTGATATCTGTTGCTCTATGTTGGCTGCTGCTTCAGAATCGTTTGCATTTATTGGCCGCAAAACGTTCATAGCGGCATTTGGAGATCGTCGAATCACGACTGCGCCTTCCGAGTCCGACGAACACAGTTTCTTCGCGAGAACCTGATGATAAGTTATCTATTGAAATTTCTCGAGAAAGATCGCTTTCATCGATTAGGAGTTTCAGTGCTGAGTTTTTCAAATCATGCCTAGCCGGAGTTCTTGCTGCTGTAATTACTCGGTCGAGCCGCACGCTCAAGCGCAACTCAAATTAATCATATTTCCCGAACAGTATCCCCGTCGCTAATGGGTAGCGGAGAGGTGGAGAGCAAACAGGCTGACGTTTCTGGGGACCTTTGGACGACGAAAGCCAAGCGTCACATCCAGTTTCGATAATTACGTAGTACCTTGTAGTATGTATGTAATAGATGACATCAACACCACCGGTGAAGAATTAGAAAGAGGCGAGTGATCTGGAGTCTGGTTGCTGGAAAGGCCTTGTCGCTGATTGGTATCTATTCTAGTGCGAGGCTCCGAAACACAGTGACATCGATTGTGTTGTAGTCGGTGTCAGCGCTAGGCCATTACCGGCACGTCACGTTCCTCCCGGGGAGCTTCGGTGGATCCCCCGCAAGGTTGTAGAGGCGGCTACCTCTGGCGAATGACCTCTTTTGACTGCAATACAACTTAAATGCTATGCAATAAATATAAATCTAGCAATACAGCACTTTATACGTCCAATCTTCCGACGAGCTATCGGCTCGCCGGATTTTCGGTTCGCTCCTGTCCTCGTTTAGCGGTGCGCGCGTCCCGGAACTATGCGGCAACTCGGTGAGCCTCTCGAACTAGCGCGCAATCCCAAGTCGGCCGACAGATAAGCACATAGACGAGCCATTTGGCTACTTGCCCGTTCGACACTAGACGCTATTAAAGGTTTTCGATATACTATAGCATCCATTATTGACAGCCGTACCTAACTGGTAAATGAACAGAATGCTCCAACGCGAAGCTCCACTCAGTCAGCACAGTTCGTCGATGTCGCGTTCAGTCAGTTTTTGCCATTTCGATTATGGTGACATTATGTCGTCAGGAGCTCACTCGTATTCAGTAATTGATTTTCGCTCAGAAACTCATGACAATCGAGTTCGTTGTGGCATCTCCATCTCGAGAAATATCTTCTCTGAACTGTGTTTGGGTTGTCCAGGTGCGCCGTTTGACCGAAAGGAACGAAGACGGCTTTTGAGTTGACAGATTGCATCCATCGAAGAAGCCGGTCACTATCCGGATTCCGTTCCTCTACAAAAACCTGCGAGCGAGCGAGCGAACTGAAAGGAGCAGCTCCGGAACTGTCGGCTTTTCACTCCGCGTGGTGTGTTTATTTCATTGCTGTCGTGGACGCTTCTGCGAAAACAAGATACAAAAAAATAAACAAGAAGATTACGACTCAGCCAAGAAGGGAGACTCGAGCGTCCCGTGCTTCGTCCATTCAGGTTTTCTTTGGGTCGAGTTTCGAAAGTCTCTGAGCAAACTGGTTCAGAAACCGCTTTGAATCAAGTGCGCGGACCCTCGGGAATGGCGTCCGCTGCTCTTAGTAGAAATGAAATTTCAAAACTCCGACAATCGAGCAAATAGCGATGCGATAACACACAATATGAAACCTCATGCTCACTCCGTTTTCGTATTGAGTATCTCGAACCGAATTCCCAGAGAAAATCTCATATCGATGGCGAGGTTTGAATATTGCGACGAGACATCGGGACTTGAACTCGAGTTTGAGCTGAAGGTTCCCGGGAAGAGAACGGTCCGAACGTAGGAACTCCGTAGATGTAATGAGAAGGAGTCCGTCGGCCTTGTCAAACCAATTCCACATATTTGTCTGAGATCCTTCGACAGAATTATCATCGGCGCACGAGTCTTGGAAAGAAGCTCCGCTCCGAAGATGATCTCGTGACTCGGCTTTTGTACAGCGAGCGCACGAAGAGAGTCACAAGAAATAAGAAAATCGGCGGAGGAAGAACGATCGGGACCGTTTCTGCGCCAATTAGCAATCTGTCCCTCTATTACTCCTGCTAACGCACTCGTTCTGAGTGAGGGGCGGATTCCGTCGCTCCTGTCGTCGTTCATCCTTTCGAGTCCTTCTGTTCGTTCGTTCGTTTCCCGCTCCCCGATGGAGGTGGAAATTAAAGCTCCGGATCCAACTCGCGCGACTGACTCGATAACGAGCAAAACGATTCGAACTCTCGCTCCGATTCCGATGTTTTGGAGTTTTCCAGAAACCACAAAAGCCGCCTAGGGCAAACATTTCTCCGGAAAAGTAGAAGGACACATTGTCGTGTCTCGAACTCTTCCGCCGCCGTCTCTCTACCGCTGCGTCGCGCCGTCTCGACCGGAATATGAATTCGATGAAGGACGAAAATCTCGGAAGGCTTCCAACTTCGAGCTTTCTTCGACCGAGAGGAATCTGTGCGACGAAATGTTGAGGGAGACGCGGATGTCGCCTCAGAAATACATTTCCACACACATCCACACACAAGTGCCGAACAACGGTCCGGGGAGAAGCTGTGACGAACTTTGGAATCACGAACCGAATAATGAAGCTCTTGGGAGACTCGGATTTGGGAAAAATATGAAAAACAATCCCATCGAGCGCCCGTCTTGCCGATACAGTGTATTATCCTGCGTCTCCTCTCGCTGGCCAGCCTCTCGTTTGGAGCTTTGCCTCGATTTGAGAGCAGGGAAACCCTCCAAACGGATCGAAATGCGGAGATCAAAGCGCTCCGTTAATTGGCCAAATTTATAGAAATCGATTCCGAGTCCTTGCTCCGCGGGCCTCGACGTCCTCTAGTCTCGGGACACGAGACACCACTCGAAAGACGAGACGGTTCAACGCGGTCTGAACGGCATTTCGCAGTGACAGAAAGAAAAACTAACCAAACCGATCTGAAGTGGAGGTCAATGTCGAGGGGGAAGCAATCAATTTCGTCCTTGTCAAAGAGGCGCTGTCGTGGAATAAACAGAGTGAGTGAGTGAGTGACTGACTTTTATCTCCTTCAACTCCTCCCCTTTATCAATTTCTTCCTTTCGATTTCTCCTTCTTCCTGCCGCTCGGTCGGGTTCCTCTTCTTCCGACTATCGCTCTCTGCAACAAACTAAGGTCGAAGCTTGAATTTCAATCGAGTTTCAAATTTAAAAGGCGACGAAGCCCCGGAGCGGGACACACCTCTTCTTGCACTTTCGACTGAAGTAAGTGGAGGATTCTATTTCGGAAACTGCGGCGCTTGCTTCCGCCTGGCCTTCACTTATCAGCAACACATGAAAGAGAATCAGAGAACCTTCGCCTTCTCTATTGCTGCTGAGGTTTTGTGCTCGCCCCCCCCCTCCCCCCTCTGCGACCACAGCCGCCATCCCCTGAAGCTCGCCATCTTCTCGTCGTTGGGATCTCGTTTGCCCTCGTATGAATACTACCACTCTGGTATTCGACCAATATGCAGCAAGCAACGCTGAATGAATTCTTGTTCTTGGCGGCCGATAGGGCTTATTGAACGAGAAACGAGGAGAAAAGACAGAGTGGCGGGCACAGATAGTAGGTGAGATAAAGACGAGGTACGATGAAAAAAAATCATCCTCTGCCCTCGTACGTCTCTGTCCTGTTCGTTCGATTCGGCTTGTTGAACTGACTGAGGTCGGAACACCGAGGCCACGGCGGCTACTGAGAGAGGCCGATGTTGTTCGATTCCGTTCTCGCCGATCGAAGACCCGGAGTCTCTTGAGTCTCGTTTCGTGGCCAGAATAAATTAAACCTGCGATCGCCGATTACAGTGACAAATATTCTCTTCTGCCTCTCCGTTCTTTCAATCCTTAGAGGAAAGCGGATTCGACAACGAATCGAACAAAAATCTAAAACATCGGAGGACGAGCAGGTTCAGAACTCGCTCGCTCGCTCGCTCGCTCCGGAAGAAAGCCAGGAATAGGAATTCAAAGAGCCAACAATAGCGACAAAGAATCCTTCCAAGAAGAACTGGCTCGATGAGAAGCAAATTTCCATTTCTATTCACCGAACAGAGAATTTCGCATCGAGATGATACGATCAATATGAAAACTATCGTTCGTTGAAATTCTCGGATCCGCAGACTTCTTAGTCAATGATTTGCTCGGCCCCAATGTGGAATCAATGTTCTATTCGAGTGCACAGCTCATGAAATCAGCTGTTTCTGCTCTCCGACCTGCTCCATATAGGATCCAGAAATAGAGCCACAGCTGACATTCGAGCTAGTTTTGAAATTTAGGCGGATTAGTGAAACGTCAATATTCCGATCGGGGCGTTGCATCGAAATGATTTCAGTTCCGTTCATCCGACAGCTATCCACCTATCAAAGCATCCGAATTCGAAAAACATCGAGGATTACAATCCGTCGATGACGCCGCTTGAAATGACTGTTCGAAGGGGAGAGAGGGGAGAAATAGATTGAATGAATGCTCGATGCTTCCTGCATTTAACAATTCAAGTGATTAATAAGGGGAACCCTGCTGGCAGCCAAGATGTTCCTACCCACTATGACTATGCAATGTGTGTCGGCTGCAGAAGGCCGCCAGAGCCTCAAATAAGGTTCGCTCAAGTATCCCGAATCGTTTCTGATCCACACACTCAGAAAGTTCAGGAATTGTTGGAAGTAGAAAATACCCAAAAGTTTTAAAATGTAAACTCTCGCATCAAATGCTCTCCTCAGGGAGAATCCGCCTTCTCGATTTCAGCCGCATCATCATCAGGCTTCCGATGCGCATTTCCATGCGACTTATCGAAACCCTTCCCTAATCACATTCCGAAAATCAAATCGAGAAATCTCGGTCGGCCGCTCTGGATTCATCGTCGGCAAGCGTTCGCATCCTCCAAATTCGCTACGAGAAAACGCTGTTCCAGAGTTAATTCACGGAGAGGCCCGTCCGTCCGTCCACCAATTCTTAACTCCATTAATCACAGCTTCATACTCGAGCGCTCGAAAAAGTAGGTTGCGCTCCAGAGAGCGAAACGCTCAGTTGTCCCTTTCCGCGAGATGACAACAACAAATGTGAACATACAACGCCGCGTTCTTGACCCTCCTCTGAACGATTTCCATCGCTCCGAGGGGAAAAGCTTCCGCGCGAACGGCCGCTAAGGATGCGAGCTATTCGAGAGAATGTTTTGCTATACGATGCGACGTATGCGACGAACTCTTTTTGCTCTAAAAGTTCGGCCCATCTCTCTGATCATGGAAATGGAAATCGCGGCGAGGTTTGCTGGATGACTTCGTGATTACTTCGAGCATAATTCATTAAGTTTCGGATCGATTGCTCGGAATCGATCGAGGAATCGATGAATAACGTCTCAACTCCCGATCACCTCGACGGGAAGTATCGAATCTCATTCGAGAAAATATCCGGGCGAGAGGCGACGGCAACTCCTCAGCGCCTCCGAGAAAAATCACTTTGTCGAACATCATCTGCCGTGGTACAAGTCCGGATACACATATTACAACACTGCGGACCTTCGAGATCTGTCGCTTCTGTCAGACCTCATGCCGCCCCTGTCGCGGTCGGCAACATTACCACGAACACCGCCGCAAACACAGCTACCACAGCCCACATGGGACTGAACGCCAGTTCGGTCGTTTGTCCGTCCGCCGCGTCCGGACGCAGACAAAGAACAACCGCGCGAACAAGCGACCAAGTCCGGGATCTCCGGCAAATTGCGGAAGTCGCATGAAATTACCACTTGTCACAACGAAAATGGCTGTGTGTGAACGTTAAGGCGTGTGTTGAGGGGAAGACGGTAATGGAATTCCGTTTGATTGACTGTTTCAGTTCAAACTGGCAGCACCCTTTAACTCCTACAACGTTCACTCGAAAATCAGAGAGAATGGCTGCAAAGTGGTGAATAAAATTGAGGAGCACAGCCGTTGAGATCATTGACCGCGGTGTTCATCAATCAATTGAACGAACGAACGAGCCCCTTGAACCTTTGAACATATGTATCCTGTCGCTGCGATGCGCTTGATACTGTTTAATCCTAGAGCTAATAGCCGTCAAGCAGTGCGATGTGAAACAAACCATCTCACTTGTCGACGGGAGGACGTCAAGCGGACCAAATGTCTTGTAGTCGGTCGGTGGATGCCTCAGTCCGTCAGGCGGCGAGCTGCGAAATTCGAGGGCGAGTTGCTCAGCAACGTTCTGCCCAATGAAGCTCTTGACAACGAATGGTTTCTGCGCCCCGCGGGTGAAACTAGTTGAAAAGATCCCCTCCTCGTCGGGAGAACATTCTTTTTTACTCCGGGCCACATAGCATTTCGAGATCTGTCCGACCGAGCAAGCAGCCGGGAGTAGACGACTGCCGCAGAAGCGTCTCTCGAGGGCGTTGATAGCGGGGAACTCGCCTCTCGCTCGTCCACTCGGTCCGTCGAGGAAATCTGTCGACTGATTGATTGCTGAGGAAATCCGCCACAAAGTTTGCTAATGTCTCCATCGTGAGGTCAAGCACCGCGCGACGGAAACCCCCTTTTGTCGAGCATCATCACGATCACGATCTTCATGATGATACACCGCTTGCATATTATTCGCTTCACCATTTGTCAAACGGCAGACCACGTAGGAGCATACGTAGCGAGTGGAAACTTTGTGGCGAAAAGTTTGCGAGCGCAACGCGACTCGCGCAAACGTAGGAAACGCTTCGGCGGAATCCGTTTTAAGGTGTCTTCACTCTCGTGATCGCGCTCGGAACACTCGGCGATTCAATCTTTTGAGTATTCTCTCAGAAGACCAGGCAAAGCACATTTTTTCTCCTCAGGTTCCGTGTCCTGGCGCAGCTCCTCAATATTTTGCGCTTCCTCGAAATCTGTTCCGCGCTCCCAGATCAATGGCCCCGCTTTCCCATCAAGGTCCATCTCGAAATTCTAACTTCGGTTCACGAAATTCAAAAGCCTCCAAGTGAGAACCGTTTGTTGGACATGCCACTTGGCTTGTCGGACATCGAGCAAAGCTGCAACGACGGCAGATTACTACAAGGGATGAAAGAAGAGAACAATTTGCAGAAATGTTTGGGTACAAAGCCTTTTATTACGCCGGCGCGCGCCGAGTTGAGATCCGAGCGTTCCGTCACGAAACAGAATCGAGGTTAATGACACCTTCCTCGACGGCCGCGCCTGTCTCTGGCTCTACGCCGGCCGTTGTTCTCTCCGTTTGTCGAAAGTTTAGTTGGCTCAGCGGTGCCCGTGTTTTGGCCAGTCAGTCAGAGGCCATCGAAAGAGTTCGCGCAGAATTTCAACGGAGAACGTTCACGTCTCGACGCATGACCGTCTCCGGCAAACTGTGCACTAACTCGCAATGCCTACGCTTGTAAAGTCCAGCGACATTATTACAGCTTAACTTTAAGCTTCCTCTTTGTGTTGGCTTCCCTGAGCGAGAGGAGGAGTAACGAAGTTGTGCAAAGCCGGGAGTTGCGACCGCGGCGTGCACTCGGTAGAGCTTTCCCTCAATTTGAATAATCGGTAGCCGAGACAAACAGGCGAGCAGTAGACACTGTCAAAGAGCAGTTTCCTGTTTTTAAAACGGTTCTTGCCGCGCTCTCGAACTTCATTGAGATCGATCCATCCAACGACATTTGACGACGGATCCCGCGACGGTCAAAAGCTTCAGATTTCTGAGGAAGAACGGAGTGTTCCGGGAATTTCCTCGTCCTCATTGTTTGTGGTATTTTCTGAGGAAATTCATCGAAGCGAAATCCAGGAGTCACTTCAGGACGGGAATCGAGCCGTGCTCCTGAAGCTCTAAAGCGGAGCGCTCGAGTTTCCGAATCATTAATTCGATATGATATACTGTCTAGAGTGGATATCGACAAAAGAGCAAAGCATGAAGCGGGGAGGAAGAAGCGAGTTTGGGGCCAACTGGTGGGAACCTAATTTCCGGCTCAGTCAGCAACATCATAACCAGCGGCGGGAAGTGCTATAATTTCCCTCTCAGGCCCAGGTTCATCTTCGGATTGAAACAAGGGAGCCTTATCGCCGTTTTCGGTGATATTGATGCGGCTATCCACGGTTTGAGTGGCACTTCGCTTCCGGCACAACGCCTTTCTAATCATGGGCTCCCCAAACGCGGTTGTTCCCGTGCTGTCGATTCCATTGAATCGAAATTCAGCGCCTGCACCAGAAGGGAGCTTCAATAGGAACAAACGACAACTGAACCTGGAAGGTGTCTCGATTTCCGCCGTCCTCGAGCAAGTGATTTGTTGGCCCCACGGAAGACGCGCTGTTCCCGTCCGCTCCTTCCTCCCGTGGCCGATTTGCCTGGAAACGAATTGGAGCTGTTAGTTCGTTCTCGGTCACCGTTCCAGACACGCTCGGTGATGGATATATACACGGCAAGAATGCGGCGGGTCTCAAACCCCGGCACTCCGTCACTCATCCACTGTCTGGCCGCTCGATTGGTCACCGACCGGCGCCCGATCTGTCAAAGTAACGCGACCATTCCTTTAGACGCTCGAATGTTGTGTTTCTGGTTTAGGTCACCGGATCGAAGCCGAGAACAACAAAGTCCCGGACTGCTGACAGGGACGATTGTTGAAATGATCCCATATTTTGTAGCCGAGGAAAGAAACGTCAATATTTGTTTTCTCTTCGAGCACAGCCGTCCGTCATACCTCTGGCTGTCAAGTATTGAAGGCACTCGAGAAGCCGCCGCACCGGTGAGCTCAGGGCGGCCGTCTCCAGCAGACGAATGATTCGAGATTGATCACTGGACAATAACGCCGCGCCGCCGCCGTGCCGTTAGCTGCTCTTGTTGATACTCACCACGTCAATGATCTTGGAGGTGACGATGACGTTCACGGCTACCTTGATAAGTGCCCTCTTGATGACCTCTCGACATTGTAGTCATTTATTTTTAGCTGTCTAGGCCGTCGATCCGTCCACGAAAAAAAAGAGGCGAAACCTCGGGGCAAAGTTCGTCGGATGACAAACGCGCCTGAAAGGCCAAACAACATCAGTGCGCTCAGGAAAATCAATAATTCGAGTCAACGTGATTCGCCAAAACGCAACGAATCCTCGGCATCGCAGGACAAGGCATTACGTTTGTGCGTTTCCCGCTCGCTGACGTAATCCTCGCCTTACGGGACTTTCACAAAAAGTAGATTGAAGCCACGTTGAGTATTCATTCCGAACGCGCGCTCCCAAGCAGAACACGACTTGGCCTCCTCTAGTTTCGTCCCAAGCAAGCAGTTCTTCGTCTGAGTGAGTCACAGGGACTAATAATAAGTCGCGAATGATTCCTCTCCGAAGTGCGGCCAACTTTCCAGGAGCTGACGTCTCCCAAAAAAATGAGCTTCGAGCAGTCAATGAGGCAGCTCGGCGCTCGAAGAGCAAATAGCGGCAAGGTTCTCGATGAAGCCGAAATCAATAGAGAAATCTGTTTTGGATACCCTATTCCGAGCGCCACCTAGCTTGCGTCTGAAGCCCAAAGCCCGAATTCCCTGAACCCCACGCAACCGGCGACAATGTTTCCGCGAAACTGTAGATTGCTCCGAAATTCTGGAACTTCGCTCCGAGGTCAAGGACCTGGAGCTTGTTATGGAGCCAGATTATTGACTCTGCTCACTTGTATGTTTTTGAATAGTAGTTTTTGGAATTCCACACAAGCTGTCTTAACAAACAGAGTGAGTGAGCAGTCCCAGTGATTCGTTCATGATCCGTTGTAATGTTGAAATATTCCTGAAAGCCCTTCATCTACTGCGGAATGCCGATCTCGAATTCTGGCTTTGTGTCGTGGGTGGGCATCGAGATCGTTTCTTGCTCCCACGGGGAGTGTCCCGACAGTCCCGCGAGACGAGCCAGCCTAACGATGGTGAACTTTTCCAGATGAATTGATACACGAGCCGGCCGTCACGGCTCCTGGAGGTGAGACGTGGGAGTGAGAAAAAGTCGCCCGTAACCACATCATCGCCCGCGGCACGGACCATGGAGGAGCATACGTTCATCGTGGATCCGTCGAGCCGGCGTCGCTGCGTTTGCGACCCGAGCTCGATGTGTGATTACTTCACTTGCGGACTTCTCAGTTGCTACGCTCGTCAACGAATGCGGAGAAGAAGCGACGCCCTCTACCAACGGTGAGTGCCGTTGCGAACCGTCGGGAAAACCGTTCCATTGACTCCTAACACTTCGCGTTTTCAGCTTTCCAGACTCTTGGAAGCGAGTCGGTCGAGAAGCCTGAGTGAGTCCCTGTTGGGCTGTTGGCTAGTTCAATCAAGTTGCAAACACGATCGGTCTCGGATCTAACTCGGGTTGCATACCCCGAAGAATAGTTAATCATCAGACTACATAGAAAGCTATCTCTAAACCTCAATGAGGATTCGATTAACTTGTCGAACAAGTCATACGAGATCATCTAGGGCCTAGGGTTCGAATTTAGAGGCGCGCGGAGTTAACTCGCGGTGGAAATAAACAACCGACGAGAGCCTGATTCGGTGTCCGCAAGAACTCAAATCGTCTGGGGAAGCCGACTTGAGCCCGGGACGTTCACTCGCGAGCTCAGAAGCCGAGATTCACACAATCCGATCTGTCGGTCAACCGAACAGCTTCTTGAGGAAAGAATGCGAAGTTGCCGGTTTCTTCGATTGCTTGTTTTCAGAAACTGTTTTCGAAACGGTAATTCGTTTCGTGATTCATTTGAGCGGACAGTACAGTTTATTCTTGGCATGGAACGTTCGCGTTTCCGTTGCCGTCTCGTTGCGTCGCTCGGTAACGCCACTTGACATTGACTGGGTGTTGATGAACGCAACGAGAGGTTTAGGGACGCTCAATGATGATCCGCTGTTTCTCCTCGACGACGACGGAATGAATCTGTTTCGTTGCAGATGACTCTTTCCGGGCGACGGCGAAGGTCAATCTTCTCCGCCTCAGCGTTTGACTCGATTCGAGCGGATGCCGAATAAGAGAAATGTCGATGGAGAAATCGAGCAAACGATTGACGTTCGAGTTCACTCCTCTTTTTGTTTCGCAATCGCCGGATTCCTCCACTTGGTAGTTACGCAAGAGGAGGAAAAACGCCAATTTCAAAACGCTCGGAGAAAATCGCGAGCACGACGACGTTATTGGTCGAGAGGACGTGGGAGGCCGCTCGCACCCTTGGCTCTGTTGCTGCCGTCCGTTCGGTGACAGGCCGAAGAGAGTCGGAAGGGGCCAAGAGCTTCGAGTCTTGGCCGGCGGATTCCGTTGCGACGAAAATTGTTCCCTCGTTTAAGAAGTTTGAAACACAGAGCTTAGGAAAAGTTTGAAATGCGTTGAGTGATTTCGTAATGGCCGTCACTCAAAATCCTCTCGACGTCGCTACACATAACTTTCGAAAAAGTATCTTGATGAGCTTCGTACTATTGTCGCGTCCCGGCACGCATTCGGACAAAGCGGAGTTGAAATCGCATTTTCAAACTGCATCTCCATACTTCGCTATTCCGAGATTTGCTCGGCGTGTGACTGGCACGAATCTTGCAAGGCCATCACCGATTTCCACGTTTTGGGGCGCATTTGGGGGTTTCGGGGGTTTGGTATACTTTTTATTTCTCGAGAATTTAAAAAAAATGAAAAATTCGACCATCTCATGATGTGCGTTCCCTCTCAAGTTGACTCAGCGGATATTTGGTGTTTCCAACTTCAGAATTTCGTTTCCTTCAGTTATTCGTTGAAATGAATAAGGACGCTCTTGTCGAACTCGGACCCAACGGCTGAAAGGCATTTCAAGATGCTACGACGCAAACACGGCCGAGAGTTTTTGTCGCGAAACTCTTCGAAAACCGAACCCTTGCCATTGGCTCTCTGAATTTGGAGGACAACTGCCTGAACTCCTCTTCACGATTCAAAGCTCAATCGTTCTAGAGAATGACCGGCTGTGGCAGACAGCCGTCGAAGATATTCAATGGACGCATTTTTCAAGAAAACTCAAAAACTTCATTCATTGCAGCTACTTCCTGCATCTGAACAAACGGAGTACATCGGCTCTCACTGCGATGATGGCGGTGATTTGCTTGCTCGTGCTTGCCATCGAGCTCGCGGTCTACCATCGTTTTTCCATCTTGTTCATAGTCATCCTCAGCTGCCTAAGTGCCATCTACCTTGTCATTTGCTTTCTCAGCCTACAGGTATGTTCGCTCATGACTTTTGCCACTGTTGCTGTTTCTGCTGACCCATGTTTGTGTGAATACCTAAACACGTATGCCTACATGCATGCATGCGTGCATGCATGCATCCCCGCACACAGGCAAGCTCGTTCTTCTGTCGGTTCCAACTTGCGTGAATGTGTGAGCGCGAGTTTATGCAACGCTGTGTGCTGATAACGGAGCCACAACACCTCGTACTCCTCTCAGCGAGGCCGCCCAAAGAGCTACTCAGCCGGCAAACTAACAAAGCGACGTGAAGCCGCAGAGCGAGACACACAATTGCCAACCGAGCGGCGGCGTCGGCGTCGCGTCGTTCACGTCCTCTCAGTTCAGCAGGAAGAGTCTCCGCAGCCGAGACAGGGTCTTTTATTAGCATGATTATTGTTTGCTCTCAAAAAATACGACTCCGTCTCGTCTATTTGAATAAAGAAACGAACATCTCTGAGTTCGCTCTCGCTAACAAGCCCGCTTCGAGAGCATCTGCCGACTCTGTTTGTGGCCGCGTTCGTTCCAAAAGATTCACCGGCGACGACTAACATGGAACACCGCGAGGCAGATGTTGTGCAGGTCGCGTTCAAACATGCTGCACACAAATACACATACGGCCTCCTCGACAAGTGTCTAAGCCTCTCCCAAAATTAACTTCACCCCACGAATAGCTTGACTTCGTCGCCAATTCCGTCCGGCCCCTCTTCGACAGGTCTTTCCACGAACCCCTTTCCCGATTCCATTCCTAAAGCCAACAGCGAGCCGATTCCCTCTCTCCCGTTCGAACTTTCTACCCCTGAGTGAGAGCATCCGGCTCCAAGCTCCAAAATGTCCTCGGTCGACATCCGAACGTTTTCGACCTTAATCACTCCACCAGCCTGACGAGCCTGCTTAAGCCTGACGTACGGGTTCACCATCGCCCGCGCTGTCGTCGTTGTCGGCCTAAACCACGAAGCATGTACAGGTCCCGTCTCTAATCTATAGCGACAATCGAGTCATTGTTGATGTTTTCACACAAGCTGGGCAGGAACGCTATCAGATGTTCGTTCCACTAAAGACTTCCTCCGCCATTCAAGCCGAGTAGGTATCCTTCCTGCCGAAACCAACAAACGGCTGTTCGCTGGACCTTGCATTGAGGACCAGTTTCGAGTAGACTGAAGCCAAATAGGATTGGTCGGAAAACCTCATTTGGGGTGCCCTCCAAAGCTCCACGGTTCCGTCAAGCTGTCTGCTCGTCCTGCTAACCGTTGTTGTTGTTGCTGCCACCGTTGCCGACCGGCCCCTGATGTTTCTCAAAAGCCCGGACCCCTCAGACTGCAGTCGTCTTTGTTGAATCATTCACCACAGGGTGATGCTGACTGACGAAAAAACCTTCAAGAACTCGTTCCTCGTCGACTTCTACTCACGGATTCGGTCCTACTATTCCTCTAATTCCTCTCATATCACTCTTGAAGGAACTGCACGGCAAGTCAAACGAACTTCAATTCAACTTCCATTCGTTCTCTGCACCGCAAGTTTTGAAGATATTTCAAATCACCTGTCTCTTTACAACTCAGTTTGAATTTGATCGATCGGAGATACGGATGAGGTGGATGACTCTCCTGGAGCTTGGATCATTATCCTCGTGAGAGGCTGGTCGTGTAATCCGAGCGTTGATTCGCTAGATTAATTCCATTGTTAACAAACAAAGTGAGAAAAACGAAAGCACGAGCTGTTGAGCGACTGAGAAAGCTTTCCGCCAGAGCCATCACTCGGAGCGGGTGACAGATTCCGTGCATGCGCTGCTTGTGAGTTGGAGCGTACGCAACCCCGCCGAGTGTGTAAAATTTCCCGACAAAAGAGTTTTCCGGGACAGCGCGCAGAATTAGAGTCGTTCAAAAGCAAGGCCCTGATTCGATGCCTTTGGCATTACAGTCATTCTTTCGACAAACGCAGCTCGTCATCAGCAACTACGTGATCCTGGTCAGTTTCGTTGGCCTAGCCGCTCTCCTCGCCGCGGATCTGGGTTCGTCGTCGCTGTCAACACCGTCGTCATCGCTGCCGCTTTCTCCATCATCATCATCATCGTCACCACAGCCATCATCGTCATCAACAGACGGGACCGAGAGACGCACCAATCAAAGGTCAGAAGCTTCAGAAGGTTTTCATATTCTTCGCGGTCCAAGTGTTCTCACGCTCTAACCGCTCTTGTCGGTTCCTTTTTCTCTGCTATAAGAGGACCAAGCGATCCAACGGTTCCGCTTCACTTGCAGATTGTACTCCGGGTTGTGGCTTTGTATGCTCCTTATTTACAAAGCGTACACTCTCGTACCCGTACGATTGTTAACCTGTTCATTGACCGGCGCAGCTATACTCTTGTCGTACATCGGCTGTGAATACCTCACGTTCGAAAGGAACACGACCTCCGATAAGGCGAAGGTAGACCTGTTGGAGCAGAGTCGCCATCGAACCGCGCTGTGTGTCGTAAGCATGACCGCGTTGGCAAGCTCACCGGTTTCTTTCGTTTCATTTTCGTTTTTCGGACCAGGGAAGATTCTTGCTTAGTGTCGCTGAACCCAAATCATGAGCTGAAGCCTCTTGCGTGACGGAAATCACGAAAGTTGGAGCGTTTTAATCGCATGCTGTGTCATCGCTTCCGTGTCTGGAGGGGAAACAATTTTTTTTTTCGTTGGTTCCGGTTTCTAACTGGAAAGGAGTGATTGCGTTGGAGAACACGGGCTGTACGAAAGCTTAGCAGAACGATAAGCGAGCATGCATGTATTGGTTGCGATCGTAGGAGGCTCGCTTTCTGGAATTCTGGGATATTTCTCGAGGGGAATTGCGATGCTTATCGTCGCCTCGAAGTTCCGCTTCGAACTTCAACAAGTGTTCAGTGTGGCTTTGGCACTTGCGAATAAATGATTTTTGCTTGGCTAAGCTAGGAACTTTTTCGCTACTAACGATTTCGGCAAGAAGCGAATTAGAGTTCTAGCGAGGCATCTGGTTGCGATTGTCGGCGAGACTCTTCCTCTCTTTCTCCTTCGCTGACTTTACTTCGGTGTCGTTGCCATTCCTTGCTTCGCTTCCTATCCCTGGGTCCATTCTGTTGCTGCTTGCAAGTCCTCCAGCTCGCCGAGGCTGTTGCCGTCGTCGTAGTCGTCGCAGTTATCGATTCAATACCCTGCCTTGCCGATCTGTCCTGGAAACCAATCTCAATGTCTAATGACCTCTGTTCCCTCCGTGATCATTTGCGCAGATGATTTTCGATATGCTGATGTTACTCGGAGCCAACGGGATCGCGGCTTTTTCTCACTACCCGTCGAAGAAGTCTCAACGGCAAGCTTTCATTGAAACCCGAGGCTGCATAAAAGCCAGATTGAATATTCAACGCGAGAATCAGAAGCAGGTTTGTGTTGTTGTTTTTTATCCTCTCTTTCTTACCCGTGCTCGAAAGTGTTGTTCACGAAGATTACCCGCCGCCGAGAGATAGAAACAAGCCAAGCCCTCTCCCCCCTCAATAGCCATCGGCTTTAACTCGGATCGGGCTTTGCTGCGAGCACAAACAGAGGCTTTGCCGTTGCCACAGAAATGTATTGAGGCAGTTCTTTCTCTCGAATCGAAAGAGTCGAAACTGAAAAATACGCTCAACTGCCGGTTTTCCACACGGGCTGGCAACTCGATCATCGAACGTCTACTGAATGGCAACGATCGTGCCTTGAGCCTCACTCGAATCCACGAGAAGCAATAATGAAACGGCGATTTTGTCGTGAAAATCTCTCGCTGGTCAATTTGGAAGCCATCGAAATCCGCGCTCGGTTCAGCTACGAACTCGAACGCCCGCATGCACATTGAGGCGATGGCCGAGTCTGACAAATTGACTTCGGCACAGAGCCGCATCGAAGCCAGCACTCAGGCCCTCCGACGAGAGCAATCTCGAATCTGAGTTCCTTCCTTGTTGCAGCAAGTCTTTCAGTACGGGTTTTGCTTCTTCGTTCGTTGCAGGAACAACTTCTTCTTTCGGTGCTGCCACGACATGTCGCGCTTGAAATGAAGGCCGACTTTGTCAATAAGCCACAGGACACAATGTTCCACAAAATCTACATTCAAAGACACAACAACGTCAGGTGCGCATGTTCCTGAGAGGGAACGTTCGAAGACAAAAACCATGATCAAGTCAGAGCCTTATCCCTTTGTTGCTTCGATGCCCGAGGACCTGATTCGCAAGAGCAATAAAAACTCGGAGAAGGAACAGCAGCATGAGAAAATGATAAAGGAAGGAATGGAAGGAAAAGATGACGGAGGAGGTTTTGGCGGCTGAGTAGGTGAACTAAAAAGCTTCTTGCGTTATCGTTCCAGCATCCTGTTCGCGGATATCTGCGGCTTCACTTCGCTGTCATCTCAGTGCACGGCGGAGGAAGTAGTCAAGATGCTAAATGAGCTGTTCGCTCGTTTTGACAGACTCGCGGCAGAAAACCACTGCCTGAGGATCAAGATCCTCGGTAAGCTCTCACCGCGACCTACGGCTCCGAAATCCTCGAGAAAGCTCACAAGTTGCGAGAATCCGCTCAACGCCGAATGTAAAAAGAGTTTAACATGAAATTCCAGTTCGAAATCCGAACGGAAATCAAAACGAAGAAAAAGTCAAAGGCGAACTATATAGAGGTTCCGGATGAATGGTTACCTTGTAACCAGGAGCGGAGTCTGGTTTCCCTTTTCCCCCATTCACGAGCAGTACGACAGTCGAACACCAGAAGTGAAAGGAGGCTTTGAGGTCATAAAATTCACGCCCCCTCCCTCTGCAATAAACTTAGCGTGACCATAAACTATAAAAAGTACGCTTGTCGACTAGAAAAAGAAACCGAAAATAAAAAGAGAATGAGCTCGGTCAACGTTGACGTCGTTGTTTCCCTAATCGTGGTCTCAGAGCTCGCCCCGAGGTACCTGAGGTTTGAGGGTTTTCGGAAATTCTCTAGGTTCATGGAGAGAGATGAAGTATTTCGAAAAAGAAAGGAAACACAGTTGTAGAAGCACGGTCAGGATGAGTTGTTCTGTTTTGTTCCCCAGGCGATTGTTACTACTGTGTATGCGGTCTTCCGGACCCAAGACCTGATCACGCGCACTGCTGCGTCGAGATGGGACTCGATATGATTGAGGCAATTGGGTAAATAGATAAAATCGCTCGAGCCGAGCTTGGAGGCAGACTCGTCCGAGTTCCTCGAATTCCATTGAAATTCCTTTGCGACCCTTTCAGGCTTGTTCGGGATGTGACAGGAGTTGACGTGAACATGCGGGTAGGAATCCATACGGGCAGGGTTCACTGCGGAGTGTTGGGCTTGAGGAAGTGGCAGTTTGACGTGTGGTCGAACGATGTCACCTTGGCTAACTACATGGAAGCAGGAGGCATACCGGGGTAAGCTAATGAATGGCGCCATATTTATTTATCCAGAATAGATGGACAGGGCGGTCCTCGACGCTGGGAAGTCTCCTTACAACCATGGGCCAACTTTGTAAGCAAGACCAGAGGCTATTTCCTGCCCGATGGAAAGGAGAACGAGCAGACTGTGGCGTAGTCTTAATTTCCTGCTAGTGTATTACCGCTAGCTTGGCGGCGAGTGTGGCAATGAATTTGTTAAGTGGAGAGGCTTCTGTGTTTGTGGAGCTGAACGGAGTTCCCTTTTTTGCCGGCATCGCAAGCCAAACGAGAATTCACCCTCCCGCACTGTATACCAGTGAGTGTTTGCCGGTGAACGCCTCCGAGTACCCCGTTGGAGTTTTTGCTTGCCGCCAATACCGCGCGGAACTTTCGCATTTTGCTTTGGTTCGATTTTTCGTTTAGCGGAGTGGTATCGCTCCGGCTCGTTTAACATCCCGAAGTGGTAGTTATGTTTCCGTTCGGAAATTCGCTCTCCCGCGCTGTCAGTTGAAGTGAACGTGTGGAAATTTTTACGCCGACTTCCAGGAGTAGGTAGCTTTCGAAGCCAAAGTCGTGAGGTGACGACAGACAAGCTCCGGTCCGTAGGGACACGAACGTTTTTTTCTCTGCTAGCTCTATAATTAAACAGGTCCGTAGTGAATCAAGCTGTCGTTGAGTGGATCCAATTGTCTCGTCGGCGTTCGCTAGCGGAGCTCTATGGCCAGTGAAGCGGACGAATCCGCAAGTGCGCGTTTCTGATTTGGAAGTGACAGCTTCGTTAACACAGGTTTCTGAAATTTTCATCCAGCGTAAACTCGTTTGGTCGTTCGTTGAAAACTCTCCGCCGGCTGTCCCTCTACGCCAGGTTCTCGTCTCCCCTTCCGCCTTTCTCCCGGATGTTCTGTCCCCCAGCCGCCGACGAGACTGGCGTTTCGACCCGGAATCGTTGTCGCGTTCCAACCTGAATTCGGTCGAGACTTGGACTTGGGGTTCGAGTCGGAGTTCGACCTATAGTTGGCCTCAAATTTCGACCCTGTGGCGACTCCAATTTGCCCGCGATCTGACTTTGTTCGGACCCCATCGGGCCCCGGCTCGCTGGCTCGCCCGCTGGCGGCTTAGCAGAGTATGTATTGTAAAGCCGTGTCCTGAGGGTTTGAGCCCGACTTAATTACTTGACAATGGCTTTGGCATTGTCTATTTATAGGGAAGAACAGGAGGCAGCCGCGGCAACAACTGGGACAAATGAGGGATCGCCGAAAACTTGAAATGGCCGGGATTTCTGGGAGTTTTTTTCCCAGCTGCGCTGAAGGGAGTGAGCCGGTGAATAAATACTAGGATTTTTCATTATACAGGCGAGTGCATATCACTAAAGAGACGCTGGATTGTCTCGCTGATGACTACGAAGTGGAGGACGGCGACGGAGGCTCAAGACACAATTATCTCCGGGACAACAACATCCAAACGTTCCTGATTGTGGCGAACGATGCCAAACGACTGGCGCAAACCAGTGACTCTCATCAGAGCGGGCTTCACTCTGTGTCGAAGGAAATCCGGATGATGGGTAAGAGTTTCCGTTGTGGGACAGTCGCTGCCTCGAAAGCGTTTTTCCCGGTTCGGACTCCACCTTGTTGGGATCGAGCTCGACTCTGTTCCGGGGCGATGTCCGGTAAATCTCGTAGGAAGTCAACTTTGTTTCAAAACGATTCCGACTCCGCAGTGGAACGAAATTACTGTTTGCTGTGCGCAAAAAGAGCTTCCCCCGAAACGCGCGCTCTTCCTCCGAGCACACTAAGTTATATTTTGGAGTTCTGCGATTCGTGAAGAGACTCCAGAAAGAAAGATTCGATCTCGATGTTTGTCGCTACTTGAAATTTGAAATAGGTTGTTTACAACATTCGCTTCGTGGTCCGACGCCCCCTTTCGCCTGTTCGTGCGTTCGTCTTGCACAAATGATGAATGGTGGTTGGGTGCGCGAACAAGATGGCGTGGAAAATCTCGCGTACTCGTTGCGCGAACGGCACCGAAAATGAACGGGGAGTGCTTTCGAAGACTGATCGACGTTTCAAAAAGAACGGATAATACATTGTTTTGAATTCCCTCCCGCCTCGGGCTAGTTGAACCAGGTGGTGTTCATTCGCAGGCAGAGTCTCTGAAAATTTTACTCTTGTGAAGCCCAAGATGAAACTCGAGTTCGTCTTTCACGCGACTGGTGCAGAAAGAGGGAAGATTGATGAGAGGGCGGATTCCAAACCTCCAGTTTCGAATGCAAATTCGAAACAATGAATACCGGAGAAGAGAGCACCTGTTTGCTGGTCCCAGTCAGCTTTTCCCCGCTGGCATTCATTCTCCCGATCGACAATCCTCGACAAAAGCAACACGATCAGGATCAGCGGCCGTCCTTTGCCCGAATTCGCGTTCAACTTTTTGGAAAAGCTCACGGTCAAAGAGAAAACAATACAGGAAAATTGTTATGAGAACCTCAGCCCTTGGTTTATCAGAATCATAGAAACCGTCGACGACATTCTCAAAGTTTTGTTCCTCCCAACCAGGCATGGCAAACCAGCACAGAGGTGACAAATTCCACAACAGATCGTGGAAGAAGAGCGGCTTCGAGATGAAAAAAAATTCACACGATGAGGTGAACGACTACTTGAGTCGAGCCATCGAAGCTCATAGCATCGAACAACTGCGCACCGTACATTGCAACAAGGTAAACACAGCGTTCACAGAGCATTGGAGAATTTTTACGCCTTCTGATTGAGAAATGCTTAACGAACTCGATCCGCATCTGCAGGTCACCCTCGCGTTTCTCGACAAAACCTTGGAAAGCCGTTTCTTGAAGCAGGTCGAGCCCATGCTAACCGTTTACCTGATGTCGGCGCAAATCTGTCTCGTGGTTAATTTCGTGGCGCAAGCGCTTCTGTTTGATATGTGAGTCCTGCACGCGATGCGGACGACCGGGGAAACAAATTCAAAATGAGAACGAAACCTTCTTGGTTTCCGTTCCCGGAGGAGTATCGCTCGACCAGTGCTCTTTTTCAAGATCCTCCTCTCTAGTCATTTACTCAATTGTTTCTCCCAGACCCCACGTTGTCTCGTCTTCGCGGATAACTTTGAATCTCATTCTCTCCCTCATGAATGTTGCAATTACCTTTATTATTCATGCAAAATGTTCTTCGTCAGTCCCACATGGAAATCGGCCGGAGTCTTCACGTGTATTGCCTTGTTGATGGTAATGATCACAGCCGCATCGTTACAGTTGATGGTGAGCGGCGTTCGTACTCTTCCTCGAAGTGAAATTGTTGTTCATCTAGATCCGAGAGAAATTGACAGAGTTTCCAACTAAACATTTCATTTCCCGCTCCCTCCTGTCACAGAAGTCACAGTCGCCGAGCAACACCGCTGGTCAGCCCAGTCAGTTCATTCACAATTTGCTTAAAGCGACGCGGAGGAATGGACAGATCGTTTGTGCCACGGCATTTGTTATACTTTATATTTGTAACATCACGATGGTGGTGAGTATGGACGCGACACCATTATCCTCGATACTCTGCAAATGGTCCAGGAGCACTGAATGGTAGAGGAATAACATTGTTGCAGGCGAATCCTCAGATCAATCAGCAATACGTGTACTGTCCATTGGAAGTGATAATGGCCGAAGACGGTTCGATGTCGTCGGAGGCCGTAGCCAACGTTTCCTCAGAGGACTTTCGAGAGCAGGACTCCGAACTCTGCACTCCGATGTTCAGCATCAACATACCTGAGGTTGGTTGGCCGGTTTCCAGCTGGAATTCTCGGTGATGAATGTCAAGGAGTCCATGTAACGTGATCCGGGACGAAACCTAATCGTCTGTTGTGTTTCTGGTTGGCCGCTTGACTTCATTTCTCCCGGCAGTACAATCAAATTGAGAGATCACGTATCTCAGAGGGCGGCGACCGGACATGTGCGTGGGCCGACCGCGATTCCGAGCAAGAAACTTGCTCGCCCGTCCGTCCGTCCGCTGTAACTTGGCCGCGCTCACCGACAGAGAAAGCGCAGATTGCAGGACCTTGTCACGGAATGATAAACCGGGGAAACCGGAGACGTGGACAAAGAAACAGACAGACCAGAGAGAAACTCTTGAGAAAAAAAAAATACGCACTTTTTCGGAACAAGCTCTCGCTGTTAATCTGAGTTTTCTTTCTTTTCGCTTGCAATGTCGTCGTCTTCGCTGTTGTTATGTCGAATCTGCGGTCGTCCTCTTCTCAGCAAATCCTCTGTACTTTTCTGCATGTGGAAAAATCCCATCGTCGGCTATGGGCTCGGCTTACAGGGTTATGGTTGTCCGTGTGGCGTGTCTGACCTCATATTTCGTTCCGTTGGTCCGTCTCTCAATGCCGAGCCCGCCTTGGTCGTCTTTTGTCGCCCCGCATTCAGCGGTCGTGTATTTCCAGTTAGGCCGCCGTGATTGCCGACTGAAATGACGAGCAATTTGTGCCGCGGCTCGCTCGTTGCGTTCAACTATCGCGCCTCTTATTCCCTCAGCGTGTATTACCATTCGTGGTTGTTACCTAGCCCAGAAGGCATCAGAGAAGGAAAAAAGCAATCCGAGAAGCCGTGACAACGACGCGTAGGACTCCGAGGAGCCACCATGTTGCAGACGCAAAAAAATGCTTGTTGCAAGTCAAGCAAAAGTTTGCGTCTCTGAGATGCTTGTTCGAATTTTCGCTCGCAGTCGAAAGCACCTCCGCCGGCGCCACTACCGCCTACGACTAGCTTAGAGCCTCGCTTTGGTTTTCAATGCGCGGGCTCGCGTTGCAGCTGGTCGACTATTCTTCAGTCTTCTCTAGATGCAAATCGTGCACTCAGAGCCCTTTTCGAACTACTGATGTGAGTCTTGAGATGAACAACGGTAGCAGGCCGTGTCCTTTTTTTCATTCTTCCACTTGTGTTTCTCTCACTCTCTCTGCTTTGCGATGCTCGAAGCACTTTAGTCATCATCGTCAAGCCCATCTGCGACAGTGGTAAAGGAACTGCCTAAATGACGTCCCGTGCTCTTGATTGAGGAGCGATTCACTGTACTTCTACCCAACCATCCGCCGCTCTCTAACCGAGTGAAAGAGTCACAGGGAGCGAGTCAGAAGCTCCTGACCTCCCTGCTACTTGCATGGGATAGCATACGCCAAGTCGGGTCTGGAGGACACATCTTGTAGAAGTAATCGTGCGAAAAGTTTAAACTCGGCGCTCTTTTGACCCTTGTGAACATCTGCCGAAGTCTCGCGGTGAATTCGCTGTCCCGAACTCGACGCTTTGCTAAAAGCAGAACTTGTAGCGTGACATAGGTAGCTGCCGCCACCTCCGATGATGTCGTTACGGCTGGCACCAACGACCCCTCGCTCGAAGCAGCCAAAACACTCCGTGTTTTCCCGAGCTTTCAGCGATGAAACTGCGGAGTACGTTGCCAAACCAGACGTCAGGCTCTGAGCTATTCCGGGTGCGGGAAAATCTGCATCTTCCCCACTCGTTTTTGTTCCTTGAAAAGTGCACACCGAGCAGTTTCCACGATGAACTCTCGAAAACGAGGACGCATTCGATGGCAGACTGCAAATCCAACGCGTCGATCGACGGCTCTATCGTTGACTTTTCCGGAAAACGAAATGAAAGTTTCTGATTGTTCTATTTTTCAGAGACAGCTCCTCTGCATTCTACTACTAATGCTGGCCTGTGCGTCTACACTGGTGTTTTCCACGGTGCAAAAATGTTTCTTTTTCGTCTCGATCGTTGCCATGTTCCTTGGCCTTTCGTTCTCATTATGGGATTCCCAGGTGAGACAACTTCCTTTCCGGACCTAGCGAGACCGGCGTAGTACACAGCCACATGAGGAACTTTTGGCGGAGTGTAACATTCGGTCTGAATGCGAAACATTGTACCTCCACAGTATTGGTTACTCTCTTCGAACGACTACGCGCCAATGTTAGCCAAATTTTGTGTGGTCCTCATTCTCCTCATTTACGGTGTTGTACTCGTGGTACACGGATTCCAGAACGAAGCATCTTCCCGGTAGGTTGATCCCCGTCACTACTTTCCATCTCTGTCCGCTCGTCGAGACGACTCGGACTCTCTGAATTAGGTACATCGTTCCGCTCGAATGAAACACGGACTCTTAAGCACTGAATTCAACTTGTCGTCTTACGATTCCGTGAAAAGCTTGGATCCGCAGGCGCTGTGAGAAGCGCCTTCGCTGTTACGGCCGTCGAGGTACGCTGTAAAGTTTCCGTATCGTTTCAGGCTAGATTTCCTATGGAAACTTGAAGCCATTCAGGAAAAAAACGAGATGGCCGATCTGCAAGCTTACAACCGAAAGTTACTGTCCAACATTCTGCCCGTTCATATAGCGGAGTACTTTCTGTCCAGTGAGCACTCAAACGAGGTAAGTCTGGGCTTTCTTTCTCTGTGTCTGAAATCCGCTACTAAACTTGGGGGACCCGGGATAACAGGCTCGTCATATCGTGACTCTTGGGGAATCGCAAAATACAAATGATAAGACTTGAAGAAGGCTTCAAACGTGCCCCGTATCGTGGAACGCAGAAATCTCGAAAAACTGACATCATCGCGAAGGCATGCCGCTCCGTGTTCTGCGACTGAACACTTGAGGTTCTCATCGTGGACTGTCAACTTGAATATTTTGTGCACGAGCAATGCATATCGATAAGCCAGTGCTCATGGTCGCAACTTGATGGCGGCATCGTATGACTCACACCACCCGAAGTGAACTCTAAGGTTTCGCACCTCTCTCTCTCAGATAATAATTCAGACTCTGGAGGTGCAGCAAAAACTTTTCTTTTCGCCTGTGATCGAGACGCAATCTCGAGTTTTCTTCCCTTGACAACCGCTCACATGTGGCAACAACTTTCGGGTAGTCTCTGGTAGATGTTGCAGCAGACGTCGTCGTCATCCTCGTTGACTCCGGTGGTTGCAGTGACCTTGAACGTATCACTAGCAGACGCTGGAGTGATCGAGACGTCCTTGGAGATTTCGGTCTTTTGACTGCGTGAAATTGTAGCCATTCATCCTCGAGTTTTAGTTCCCCTCTCGGAGAGTTCGGAGTTATTTATAGGAGTCGTGTATGCCGGAAATCGGAGCAGCACGTCGAGAGTGTTTCCCGAGAGTGCGCCACCTCCTTTGATCGGGTCTTCATTAGGTAACCGACTTATCTCGAAAGACGCCGAGTTAGCAACGTATTGTGAGTGAGTGTTTACATAAATGCAGAGGTAATGTTTCTTGTGTTGTAAAGGTCTTGCCTTCGGCTGAGTGGGCCGTCGAAAAAAGGTTTCCCCTTGCTCCTTTCTCGGCAACATGGAACGAAACGAGATTCGCTAGACAGGATTAAGCAGCTGTAATGCGTCTTCGAGGACGACGACTCAATTTCTCGTTCTTCTCTTTCCTCCCGAGAAATTTCTCTCATTCTCATGGGATTCTCGAACCGGTTCCTGTTTCTCTTAATACAACAATATGAGCTCGAATTGTTAGAATGCTGTCGAGAGAAGAGAGACGATGTCGTGAACGGGTCATTTTCCGCTGTTGATGCTGATTTCCGCTTCGTTACCCCTGTTACCATTTGACAAGCGTTCGGCGCAAGATGTCCAGATTGTCTGTCGGAGCGAAATCTAATTGAGCTGCTTGTACTTACTTCGGGGAAGGTAGGACACAGAGCTAGGGGAAAAGTGGAAGAACAATCAGGCCGGCTGCATCCTCCTCAACTGTCCTTTCCTTTGTTCCCTGTGCCGCTCCCTGAAAACTTCTGAAAACTCTGAGACGCCAGCTTCGAAGACAAGCATCTCGAGTCGCCATGCCTTTGTATTCGATGTTGGCATGTCTGATGAGTTCATGAAGGACCCTTCCCATACTACATGCCCATATTTTCGTCCACATCTGGAGCACTTCCTGTTATCGCGGATGTACAATGTCGAGTTGCGAGAGAGTCGCCATCTAGAAAAGCTCCGATATTCGAGTAACGTGTCTCGTTTTTCACAGGATCTCTATCATGAACAACTGGATAACGTCGCGATCATGTTCGCCTCCATCCCAAACTTCAGCGAATTTTATGTCGAGCTCGAGGGGAACAACGAGGGAGTCGAGTGTCTTCGGTTGTTAAACGAAATCATCGCTGACTTCGACGAGGTGAGTGTAAAGTGATGCTCGAGTGTACTTATTCAGATAATTAACATGGCTAACAACTCCAACAGCGTGTCGGCGAGCCGCCGCCAGCTTCCCCGCGGCGTTCTGCTCGAGCTGCATTTATGGCGAGCGTTTGAAGTGGCCGCATATTTGAATTTTAATCTTCCTCGTCGGTCATTCGATTCCATACCCTCTCAAACTCTTCGCGCCGGCTACGGCAGTCGGCAAGAGCAAGCGTTTAGGGTGATTCCAAAATGTCGAATATGCAAACTAAGTATCTTCTATCAGTTGACATGGCCAGCTGGTGATTGGCTGTTCCGATGACCGGCCGCTCGAGTCGGCTCTCCGTCCCGTTGAATATTTATAGCTAGGATCAGAGCAGCTTAAAGTATTGCTTCTCCCACCGCGAACAGGCTCTTGTCCAAGAGAGAGTGAGATGTCTCGCAGTTTTTCCCTTGTACGCAAGACGTTGAAACGAAATTCTCATTCATTACTCCCGTAACTATGCAATCTATTACGATCGTCATTCGAAGGCGGTTCAGAAAGTTTCTCTCGAAAGTGCACACAATCCAACAATGGGACAGATGAAACGGAGGGAAAGCGCCCGTGGACGACAGATTGCCGGTCGGTTAGTTTTCAAGAACGATTGCTTCCGCTGACGACAGCCCTCTCTCTTGTGGCAGCTGCTCTCTGAAGAAAGATTCTCGGGCATTGAGAAGATCAAAACCACTGGTTATACGTACATGGCAGCTGCTGGTCTGTTGCCGTCGAAGAAAGCCCTGAAGGACCGCGCTCCCGAGGAGTTCGTGGTCGCCTTGGCCGAATACGCCCTCGCTTTGAGAAAACAACTTCAATATGTCAACGAGCACTCGTTCAACAACTTCAAAATACGGTGAGTTCCCGATGGAGGTTCTCGATTTGCTCCTTCATCGCCGCTTCTGATCAAACAGAATGAAACTCTGAATTATGGATTCGTCGCATTGTCCGATGTTTAAAACTCCACCCGAAATATTCCGCAAACTTCGAACATTTCCCGTGCTCATGTCGTTTACATTCAGCTTTTGAAATTTCCAACTATGTTCAGCAGTCGAAAAACGCTTTGAATTCTAAATACCGTGAGTTCTGTGAACGTGCTCTGCTGGTTTTCTCGAGTGTATTGTTGCGCCGCCGCACCTCCGATGAAAACCGCTACGACCGACGTTCGCTTGCTCCGTCTGTTTCAGAATTGGCATTAATGTGGGGCCCGTCGTTGCCGGCGTTATTGGAGCGAAAAAACCTCATTACGACATCTGGGGTAACGCCGTGAACGTGGCATCTCGCATGGATTCCACCGGCGAGCCAGACAAGATTCAGGTACGTCCGAAGCGGCTAGCTTTCTTCGACAGCTCGTTCCCGTTCAAACGTTCTGTTCGCAAATCGAATTGCTGAATCGCTTCTCCGCCGAAAGAGTTCCACTTATCCGCCCGGAATCGAGAAGAGTCGAGTGTTCGCACCCTAAGGAGAGCTCTCTCACTGTGCGTCTCACTGTCCTGTCTCGTGTTCTACCGTACGCGATGTTCTTCGCTCAAAATCATGCGAAAGTCTCGGAACATACTTTCTGTTTTGTTGTCGATGCGTCGGAGCAAGCAATCATCGAATGTATCACATTGCAGGTAACCCAAGATGTGTTCCGGCAGCTAGAGCCACTGGGCTACCCGTTCGAATGCAGAGGACCGATCAAAGTGAAGGGCAAAGGCGAAATGGTGACCTATTTCCTACTTGGCGGGAAGAATGACAGTACGAGAAGGAAAAAACAACACAATCACTCGAGAAAATCAACGAATCCAAATGAGCTTGCCAAAAGCCAGCTGTGAATTTAGCCAAGCCGAGAATGAGATTTCAGCAGGGAGTAACATCCGCAACTGTGTCATCTAATTGCATTTGGTCTCGTTGTCTAACGAGGGCCGAAGCGATTTTGCGGCCCGAAACCGACCGCAGCATCAAGCCGAGGATTCGGTGTCATCATCCTCAAAGATCCGCGAGCCCAATCGAGACGCAGGAGCGCCGTGATGAGCGTGTGCAACGCACTCACTGCGCGTCTCATTAGCATGCAATCTATACATCTGCGTACATAAGAGTCTTTTATATACACGAACACATCGCGATCCGTGTGATAAACCACTCGGACGATCTTCCCCCTCACAATGGACCGAGTGGAAGAAGACAAGAAAAATTGTGAATTATCGATGCCGCCTCCCGAAGTTCTTCCGTGCATCTCTCCAAAGCGCCGCGCCGGGATCACTGTCGTTCCGCGGCGGTGGTCGACGGAGTGGATTTTCCTCAGAAACTACGGAGCACCTCTTTCAATGTCGTTCCTGAACTTGTCGCGGAACCTTCCTTCCTCCATTGAATCACTACCTAACGGGAAACGAGCCCCGAGACGACGAGACTCGGTTCGATAATCGTTTGATTCGATGTTCCATCGAGGCACGACGTTTCAAGTGAGGACATTTCAGCGGAAGACCGAGAACATCCGAGTCTTCATGCGAGACTGAGCACGGAAGGAACGAGGTTTCGCGTCCCTCAACCGTGATGTGTAGTTCATCCTTCTAGTCGAGTTGAATTGCAGCTAAAATGAGACCAAACAAATCAAGCAAACTGAAGAGAGGCAAGAAAAAGCTATTAACGATGTAAAGAACAAGAGATAGTTTCAAGAAACTGTATGATACGACTCACGAGATGACCGGGAAAGTCTCAGACAAGTCGACAGAGTTTATGAGAAAAGATGAATCCGCTATATCTGTTTGAGAGGAGAGGGGTGATCCTGAAAATTGACGGAGTATACATTTTTGGAGGACAGCGCAGCTTTCGACAGAACTGGCCAAAAACCCCTCTATACAGGAGAACAACCAAAATGTGATGCCAAGAAGATGTGACCTAGCTTTACCTAATGAAGGAGGGACAAGTCGTCGGCAATGAGTGCTAATTACCTCTTTAATGTTCATTTTCAAGCATCCAATGTGCGAGCATTGCTACAGCCGATAAGTATTCGGGAAACATATCCCTCCGGGAACGATTCCAGATTGGGCGCAGTTCCCGATCACTGGAGTCATGGAGAGATTCGCTAACGAAGCAGCAACGATCCACGAGAACATCCTGTAACCTTCAGTAGCTCTCAACGTGTGGATATAGCTAATCATTCGATACATCTCCGGATTCTCACCAATATAACAATCAGTGAACTCCTCATCCGACTTTCGCGCGTCATCAATTGAACGATCCTCATTTTGCCAGGATTTTTCCCCCTGGATGTCTCTGCTTGAATGCGATTACTATTTAATAACCGCACCAATACCGGCATTTCATGAGATGTGCACATACTACATATATATTTCGTATGTCTTGCAAGTGATCTTCGACGCGGACTTGAGTCAATAGGTAGCCCGATCTGAGACCCAATTTTCGGTTGGAACTGGATTTTCATCGCCATTGATCTAAACTGCCTATGTTTTGCAGCCTAGCGACAGCGTAATATACATGAGTTTATCTACCCATATATTGTTGAGAATGTTGAACGTGTTTAGCTGAATACTAGGATCTTATTACTTTTACTAAAACAATGAAATAAAACGAAAATACTGCGGGAGCTCAGTGATGTTACCGGAGCCCCCCAACTTGGCGGAAATATGACGTTCATCAATGCCGCCCGCCGATTTCGTTCACATGGAATCCTGACTTCCATAGAATGTAAATGTAATTATTGTGTAAATGAAATCCCCCACACCCCTTCGAGTGTTGTATGAGTAGCTGGAAAACCGTCGGCGACGACGAAGATACAAAAAAACCTTATATGTTATTCACTGTCCAGCTGTGAACTTTTTCTGTCTGGAAAGGAACTGTGGTGTCTTGAATCGATTCATCAATCATTCACAAAATGGGATCTTCCGGTCAGCGGAGCGCATGGAAAGTTATGAATCGCACTGGGAGTATTGTTAGGTGGTGATCAACAGGGCCGAACGGAAACGTCCGCGAGTCAACATTACGTCAATGAATAAATGTTTGGAAATTCAAACGAATCTATGTACCATCGAGTTCGATTCTTGTAACTAGCGGTTGCTCGTTCTCGAGTTCACAAAGCTTATTTATCGATGAGTTGATTCTCCTCGATAACTTGATGGACCAAGCTCGGGATCGACGAATCGATTGTTTGCGGGAAAAATACTCGAAGCATGCCGTCCTCCAGATCTGCTGATGTTTGGAGATCTTGTTGAACGCTGCCACTGGAAGAGGTGGAAATTTTCATTCATTTCTCCGCTATTTCCCGTTTTTGTTGTTTTGGTTTGTGATGGAATCAACGTGAGACCGGAGAGGTCCTATCCTTTGTTGATATTTGCTTTAAGTCTCAAAGGACCTATTACCGTCGACAGCAGTGGTCAAACGTACGTCGGTCTCATCGACTGCGACGCCGTTCTCCATGTACAGCATTCAGCGACTCTTTCCTACATGATTTCATACCAGTTCGAGAGGTGATACGTTCGATGGTAGCGAAACCGCACCTTGTGGGTCGTTGCTTCCAACGTTATTCGTTCCAAATCCAGCGCTAACCACGGCTCGTGAACATCAACTTGGAAAAACAACAGAAAAAAAAAACTGCGCAGCGACCCTCTTAGAGAATTATCCGACATTCCAGACGCGGAGAGAGTTCTCCACTCTCTTGACGTTCGAGTTCTCGTTGAAGTTTTCAGGGAACTTGATTAAAACAGCAAAGCCTTGACATTACGACAGAGCTGCTCCGAAAGAGCTTCCGAAAGCCAACCCGAGATTGTGATGAGTGTATACCTTACCGTTGAGGGCTCCGGCGCGGCGACAGCAGCAGCCGCTCAAGTGGACCGGAGTCTGAAAGCAGACACGTTTTCTCTTGATATCTGCTCAGCCCAAGGTTACCTGACTCGCTGGTCACTAAACTGGTTCGCTAGCCAGTTGTCCAACTGTCAACGTCATCCACACATCTAGAGGAGCCAGTGCTTAACGACGGACTGATGAGTGCACTTAGAGGTTTCCCGGGTTGCGTCGCCTCGCAGCCTAACTCCTACGCCGAACAGTATCCTGGCGAACACGCAGAGCCGCACACTTAATTACCGCCGAGTGATCTTCGATCTTGTTCGGCGAAATGTGAATATGTGGTGTCGGACGCTCGAGCCCCTAGATTTCATCTGTGAATCTCTCCGCACCTCGAATCGATGCCAATGGACTCGAAAGATTTGGCTTCGTCATCTATAGCAAGATTTCTCATAAGATTTGCGTTGTACGCCAGCGTAGGATGTTTAATAGTCAGGATTTTATCATAATCCGCGTTCGGTGATTGGCTGGAATTCAGTTAATTGCATCTAATGAGCAAAAGGTGTCCGTCGGAATCCTTCGTTCTTACATCCGTCGCTATGGCGTTGATCGTGGCGAAGCTTGTTGGGATTCGGTGGAAATTTTGCGGCTGAATATGTGACGAACCAGATGTAATTAGACGTCTTGTGCCTTGCTCCATGCGAGTTACGAAACAGTGCTAGAGAACTGACCCAAACACGGTTCCCTGGAGACGTTTCGTTTACATAATGACACGATTAGAGGATATCGAACGCCATTGTATTTTTGGATTGCCAGGTCTCTAGTGCTGCTCTAATACAAAAATAAGAATCTGGAATTACGAGTATGACGTTGTAACCCGACATTATTTCCTGTCTAGATATTCCAGTCGTTTGACAGCTTTCGATTAGGCTGGAGTGGCAATTACGGCGAATAGAGAGGGAACACAGTTTGACAAAACCTGGACAAAAGTGGAAAAAAATGAGTGAGGACACGGGGTATAATCTGCAAACAATGATCTGGACGACAGAAACATTAGCAAACCGCTCCAATAATGAAAACATTCATGCAGGGTGTCAAGTCTCTTTGCCGTCACAAGATCGAGAGTTCTTTTTCATTATTAGCTTGGCTGTTGTTGATATATCAAGCTTTTGAGTATATCGCGGACAATCGAAAATATGTTCTCAGAGTGCGTTCTCTTGATGTTGGAATGCGCTGAGTGATGAGTTTCGGGGCATTGATGTAGCTTTCATGTCAATCAAAAATGAAGCTCTTCCGAGAGTTCCTAGAATTCTTTCTGTTTTGTCGATGAAATTCTTGGAATTGAAGAATTTCCCTCACATAAGTTGCTTCGAATAAGCTAACTCCGTTCAACTTCGGCTCTCGTGATCTCTTCCGTCGAGTATTTCCAAGTATTCAGAAGACGAGGACTCCCCGGGCGTGGTGTCCAGTTTTCCGAATGGAATCCTTCGAACAGATACGTGACACCGCGGTGATGCACATGGGGGAGAACCGAAGCCGGACGTTTCGAATTGTGAATGTTCTCCAACAGTTTCGTCTGGCAGAGCTGAAGTGTACACTCGCTCAACTCTGATTTCTGGCGGAAAACGCCGGTCGTCCCCTTGAGAACGACAATGCCTCGTTTTCTCCATTCGTCACAATGCAGACACGGGCCGTCCATTCTCTTTTCCGAGCTCTGAATGTTCTGATGAAGTTTCTCGAATTTGTGACGCGTTGGCTATGTCTCATGTTGCATCGATAAATTCGTGAAGTTTTCACTCCCAATTGGAACTCTATAAATGAGATCTAGGAATGGTTGAGAATAGAGTAAAATGCGAGTAACGATCGCTAGTTTTAACGCAGATTCACTCATAAAAGAGTCCAGGAACCGTGACCCTGTCCTGAAAAGAAGCGCCTTTTCGACGTCTCATTCGGAAATCCTCCCGACTCGTGATCAACTGATCAGAACTTGATTTGGCAGAACATGCGACGTCGACAGATCTTCGTTCAGTTCATGCATGGGCGGAATTTCGGAGCATTCATGTTCTCACAAGATTCACTCGAGAACCTCGGAAGAATTCGGGACACTTATAACTCAACGAAGCGGTCTGATACCCGGAGATGTGAATGCCGGTCCCTTTTCATTGAGAACCGAGGAGTCAATTTCGATCTCGATTAGCGAAAGCTCTAGAATAACTCTCGATTGTCTCTGGAAGCAGGTTCCGGAAGGCGCTCCATTTCAGTTCTCTGCCAATCAAAACACCAAAGAATTTTTCGGGTCGTTTGCTTGCAAGAGATTGTCATCCTCCCGGTCAGGCGGTCTTCCAACACTATGTCAACAAAGCCCGTAGCGGCTCTCTGAGCTTGCTTCAGCCGCTGATGACGTCATCCCAAGATCCGAACCTATGGATATTTTCAGCATCCTCACAGAAAAGTCTGTCGGAACGAGGACGATGGTGTTTTCGATGATGAACTTTGGCGGTACTCTTTGGCAAGAGCTCAGAACTGCGAGCTCATACCCAGATATTGGGATCGTTTGCGGAGGAATTCACGAATACAGATAATGAAGTTTTATTCTCCCACTTTTTGATTCATTTCAAATTGAGAGCAAGATAAACTTTCGTCTAACAATCAAGCGGAGACTAGACAAAGTGTGAAACTAGAAATGAGGAACATCATTCTTCTGTACAGATGAAAAGAGGCAAAAAAGGGGGCAAGTTTTTTTCTACAAATAACTTAGGTATAGGCCCCAGCTGTAATCTACCACTGGGAAGATGCGCCATAAGATGATTTTCGGTTTCCTCCATACGCGTTGGCCTTAGCTCCGCTGCCGTACTGGAGAGCGGCTTGTTCTCCTGTGAGAGCCGTCGACTCGAAAATGACGTCAGCGGGGTTTTTGGACTCGGTTCCAAGCTCGTTGGTCATAATCTTGGCGTGGAAACCGTTTTCGTCTGCGTGGTATTCCACTCTCCTCATGGTGCCGTCAGCCATCTGAATCATGTAGTGTCCACGGACGGTTCTTCCGTCAGAGCTCTGACTGTGGCCATGGGATCCTTCCTGATCCTGGGAGTTGTAACTGAATTCGTACGGGGTAGGGGGACCGTAGTTCTCTTGGCTTCGTTGGCCACCGTAAGACTGAGCGCCACCGTAACCGCTGCCGTAACCGCCTCCATGAGCCCCTCCGTGTTGACCTCCTCGAGCGTTGGCGTATCCAGCCGAAGCGACTCCCACCAGAGCCACGAGGGCGAAGGCAATGAATCCACGCTGGAATCGCGAATGTACTTAAGTGAGATTACGTGTCAATTTCGTTTCGAGATCATCGAGAAATAAATGGAAGCGTTGAGGTTTCTACACGGCCACAGCACACAGAACAAACTTCACGAGCTTCGAATGACTGTTCGGCGAGTTTGCGAAATCACATCATACCATATCTGTGAAGTTTTTGTTGTGGTTGAACACTTCTATAGTGGAGCTGCCGATCGAAGCTGCTTTTTATTGGGTTTCGACGCGGGCGAGCGGATCGCCACCGCTGACCATCGCGCAAGGTTTCAGATAATTTCTTGGGGCATCTTTTGATCTAAATTGCACGGAGAAAATTTGCATCTGTTGACCGCTGATGGAATGCCGGACTTGTGAGCGACGGCGATACAATTATTTCGTGCGTAAAATATCCGGGTGGTGATCATCTGTTTGTCTATGAAGAAGCGTGAAAATTCGTTTTCTGCACCGCACGGCAATCTGACAATCTCATTGAGTTTTCTGTCAAATCTGTGCACTTATATGGAGCCCGATTCGATATTTTTTCATGAAATTTCAACGCCGCTGAGTAGTCAAGATGAAAAGTTCGAGACAGTTTTTGTGAAGCGTCTGCCCAGTGCCAGAAGCCTGTTGCTAAGGTGGAATGTTTCGCGATGATAGATGAGATTTAAAAACACAAATTTGTGTGAGAATTCAATGGCAGAATGTCCGGTGAAAGCGTGGAGCGCCAATTTGGCCGTCGACTAGTTTATTGGAAATTGGAATGGTAGCAAGCTCCGAGAAGATTGTCATCGATCAGAACATGGTCGGATCGGCACATGCTCATTGAGGATACACCTGAGTCTCACCATGCTTGTTGAGGTATCATGAGAGCATTGATCGATACCCGAGCAGCTCCATTTTGTACTAGAAAACTCGTGATCAGGATCAAGTTTCGCGGAACCACGCGACCGATACATTAAGGAGCTACCGATCCGATCCCTCCGGAGTCAGTCTCAAAGGCGTCTGACCGACCTCTCGGCAAACAAAATAACACGATCCGCCGTCACTCGTCAAGCAACTACTCTATCAGTGTATCCCTACATGATCAACGCGTGGGAATCCCTTTAGTCACTGCTCTTGAACCAGTAGCTTAGAACTAGGATTTGTTCTAATCGGTGACTCGAATTGTTACCCGAGGGACACTGGAAATTCGCTGCGGGTGATCGCGATGAATCCTCGAGTGAGTACACAATCAAACGTAGTTTTTTTCGTTGATACGTCAGATGACTCTGCTCACTACGCGGAAGTATTCCCGAGAGCACTTTCATTTAGCGGGAAATTTGGAACACGGCGACAACCATGAGGACAACCGTCCGGTTCACCGCGAGCTCACGGGGCTCTCCACTGAGAAAATGAGAAGCTGGTGGTTTTCCTCATCAAGACCCACCAAAACAGATGTGTTCACATCGATGTTATACCTTTACATCGACATCTTAGCAGTTCTGTGCCGTCATGAATATGTTACGTACAGATTGTGGCAACATCTGAGGAAATCATACGAAGTTCGACATTTGGGGGCCAAGTTTACCGAGGTTTTCCGCTGTCGTATTTTTTCTTGGCCGCGTCGCGTCGTCGGCAGAGATTTTTTGACATAGAAATTTTCACACCTCATTCTCGGCGGGTTTTCGCCATCGAGGTTATCGCTATGCTTTCCTCGAATCGTTCTCGTCTCGTCAAGGAATCCGAAAGAACTCTGACTGTGAACGCGGGAGGATCCTTGGTCTTCAGCCTCGTAGTTGAATTTCTATGGCGTAGGAGGCCCGTAATTATCTCGACTTCTTTCAGCGCCGAGCGATTGGACTTGATCGAGCAGCTTCGCAAGCAGTTCCTTGACCGCGAGCATCGAGGTATCCGACTGAATAGAATTCTGCGACAGCCTAGAGACGGATGACGATGAATCGCCGCCAGAATTATGCGAATTCAGTTTATTAAATTTACGCAATTATTCAACGAACATCCGATAAACAGAATCACCGATTTCCTTGCTAATCAATCATGCCCCACCTTCTCCGAAGTTAGCTGAAACCAGAAACTTTCTATCTTGAACCTCGATAGAGGAGGATCTTGAAGACGTGTCGATTACCAAGCAGGTGCCTCGGAGGCGATACGTCGACTCGGACATTGTATAATGAAATTCCAACCGAAACAAAACTCTTCTTGGAACGATACGACGACGTTCGTAGCCGTCGATGGCGCCGCGCCGTTTCTGACTCGGATAATGAGAATCAACGTGTGCTTGGGGGTGAAGGGTGAGCTCCGAGGAGAACTCTAAAATTTCACATTGGCGAGCCCTTCTTCTCGGGTTTCGCGGTCCCTCGTGTCTCGAATTTCTCGGTTCGTCGAGTTTTGTCGTTTACGAGCGCCCATCACAAGCTTCCTTGTTATCATCCGGTCGATTCTGACAACCGCATCGGATCGTGTGAGATCTTCCTGAATCTTTGCATGTTCGAGTCTGTGATTCTCTTGCAAGGATCCTCGAGCTTCCAGAGCTTTTGCGTTCACGGGTCTTTGCAGAATTTTCATCCGAAACAAAAATTCTCGAGTCGTCTTCCTCGTTGTTTCGGTGGACATCCGTGAAGAGCACAAGTTCAGGGCTCGTGTCCATCAACAGTTTCGCTGATCCCCTCGTGTATGCTTCATCTCCCAATCGATGATTTGTCAACAGTGAACGCGGCCCTTGAAGCCTGAAACAGGGTAGTTATCACTGATCAGTGTATAATCAATTCGCTGATTGCGTCAAAATTTGGTCGCAGGTCAGGCCGCCTCCTGTAAATTCCGACTGATAAAATAGTTGCGACGATTTCAATTTCTGACTGCGTCTCATCATCGAATGCATGAACAGCACCTCGCGGAATATTCAAGTACCGAGGTTTGATGATACACGCTGAAAGACAACTTTCCAAGCGCTTGTTGATGACAGCTTCGACGGGAGAACGCCCCCTCACTTTCACCAGAACTCTGTCGGCCGGTGTGTCAAAAGCATCTCACGTTGGCTGATCATGATGCTCACTCGCTTCGAAACGACGATATTCTGACTATCGAGAACTCTCGTTGCTCGGAACCGACCATCGCCAAGTCCGACTGGGATTCCAAGGGACCAGTCAGATCAAAGATGCGTCCCATGCATTCTCACTTTTTCCGAACTGTTCATTTTTATCTGAAAAATCAAAGAAATACATCTTCAGTTATGACTCGTATCCGACGTTCGTCCGGAAACTTCAGAACGGATCGAAAATTATCGACAAAATTTGCTCCCAACTTGGGTCGGTTCGCTCACCTTTAAAATTCTCATATCGATCAACCATGTGCCACGTTTCTCGGAATTCCGAAAATCAGGAAGCCCGAGAGGTCGCGTCGCTTTCGAATTTCCGGACGATTTGAGAATACCTTGATGCCGCCGTTCTCAGGAGAAGTCGTCGTGGAGGAAGGATCTCGAAAGCCTCATGGAAAATAACTTACGTCTCGTCGTCGTATGTGGAAACAGGGAAGACTATTTTTGTAGGCTGCGCGTCTCGGATGTTCGATGTTGCTTTATTTTTTTCTGAGCGAAGGCTTGTGCCGGATACACCTGTTGCTTTAAATACTCGACCTAGGACGAAGAGGTCGTTCTTGTGTGTTTATTTATAAAAGTGGGCGGAGGGAAATCAGGGCCATGCGGGATTTCAACGAGAGAGCTCATTTTGTCGACACTGTATCAACACGGATCCGCGTACGCTATGTGCTCGACAAATAAGATGTGTCCGACTCCAGCAACATCATCGGGTTCACCACGCGCGTTTTTGTGATTCAAAACTCCGGCACAGAAATTTGAACCGGGAGAATTGACAAGATTGTCTTTTAGTTGGACACACGAGTTATTTGGAGGACAGAAGACTTCAGAGGTAGTCGGAAAACTCGATTTGCGGAGATTAGCTTTGCGATCTGGAGAGACCAGGGAGCTTTCTGGTTTCCGAGGAATCTTAGCGACCTCACGATCTTTTTAGTCCGTCATCCATTACGCCCATCTACTTCCCACAGGACGCGAAGTCCTCCGAGGAAATATGGAAATGTTCACTCTATATGTACGTGTATGGATTCCTTCAGCTCCGCACGCTCTGTGTAGGAGGCAGAGGAAATGAGAAACCTGAGTCGTGGGTACGCAGTGCACGCTGTCGCTTCCTTGGGAGCGAGAGATCCCACTGAAACTGATAAGATTCATGGGCTCGGTCTGCAACAGTCTGCTCAGGCGGAAAATTGCCAAAAAGTCAAACAGTCGGTGAGCTGTTCAGCGAGGATCTGCATTTTACATCTGGGATTCGATCGCGATCGAGCTGGCTTGTTTGGATCGCGGTCATTTCTGCAAGTGTTCTGTCTCTGCCTCATTCGCCCCGAATGGGAACAGGAGTGTAGAGTTTCGATATCACAACGACGATCAAAACAAACTTCCTGAGATTTACCCGGCATTGTATCAAACGGCATTCACGGTACTGAGAATGCATATCAAGTTTCGGCGGCGCCACGGCGGCATCGAGGGCATCGACCTTGCCCCGGCCCGAAACTTCAAGTAGAGACTTTGTCTCGAAGTCTAATTGTTCGCGAGCTTTGTTTTTTGAGTCACTACAGTCGACGAGCGACCGAAAATATTCAGAAATTCCCAGGTCTTATATGGAAGTTACTACAAGTTTCCACCAGAGTCAAAAATCAAGAAAAACAATGATAGTGAAAGACAGGAATAGGGAGCGAATTTATTGGAAAACAGCCTAGAACTCAATCAACAGATGGCAACAATACGAATGAAAATCCGCGCAAACGACAAGAACGAATAAATAGCTTATTTACAAATTATAATATTGAATCTCTGATTCTCAGTCTACCATCTGGAATTGCGGTGGCCGCCACCATACGGCCCGTATTGGAGAGCTGCTTGCTCGCCAGTGATGGCGGACGACTGATAGGTGGCATCCGCAGCATCTTTCGACTCGGTACCCAGTTCGTTTGTCAAGATATTCGCGTGGAAACCTGTCTCATCGGCATAATACTCCACACGACGCATGTGACCATCCGCGAGTTGGATCATATAGTGCCCTCTGACCGTTCGTCCATCCGACGACTGGCTGTGACCGTGGGATCCTTCCTGATCTTGCGATGAATATCCGAAGTCATACGGGAGGGGTGGCCCGTAGCTTTCGTCGCCGTATCCGTGTCGTCCACGAAAAGCCCCGGCCGAAGCGAGACTCACCAAGCAGGCTGAGAGAACGAGTACGTGCTGAAATCCCAATAGAACCCGAGTCAGACTTCAAACTTGACGAGGTACTTGAAGATTTCACTCTTTGCAACGAGGGTCATATCTGAGTGAGGCCTTGAGGGCTTCGAACTGCCATCAAGATAATTAGGAGCGCGAAGAAAACGAAATTGCGAAATCGGCGTTTCGTTAACACGAGAACCCAATCTTTCGGAAAGCCATCGGTTGCCCAAGGTTCTCGGACGTGCGAACGAGAGAGCCACGTAAAATACACAACAACGAGAATTTCTTCTTGCACAGCACTATGCACACGACGTTTCACTCGGAGCCTCGAACGAGCTTCACCTCATCCTAACAAGCATCTCGGAGTGAGAACCTCGACACCAGGAGGAGGCGGAGGGATTGGAATGCTCACCGAAGTCGTCATATCTAGAGCACAGACAGAAAAGTACACTGAACGCTAGTGGTTGTCCGATTTTATAAGTCAAGTCATTGTACCGACCGGCGATCCGGCGAAGGGAAAAGGTGAGCGGGAATAATGCCACCACTTCTTCTGTGGCAGAATAAACGAAAACAATGCTTTCGAGCCATCTGGGATGAGTTATTATGTAAGTTATGTAGTGCGCGCCCGTGTTGTCGCCTGTGGGTTCGATAGAGGGGTCAGAGGGTCAGCCAGAGCTTAGACTGGGGCTCCACATCGCCCACACTGCGGATGGGATGCGTCAATGATGAAGGGAATTCTTTTGTTCGAAACCAAATCATTCAAGCCTTGATAATAATCTCGTGACGGGTTTGCCCTTTTGTAGGCTTTATGTGCATGCTGCTGCCCGCTCGCGACGTTGTCGTTGTTGTTCTTGCGGCCGCCGCCGCTGTTACGACCGCATTGGACACGCTACAAGGTTTGATGTCGCTTTCGTCCAATGCGACTGGCTTTGTTTCGTCCGCAGTTTTGCATGTGGGAGGGGAGTAACCTTCCCCCACACGCATGAACATTGTCAAACCTGACACGTTCTTCAACGTTTCTGTTCAATGTAAGCTCTGACACCTTTGTGTTCCAATATCAACCATCCAGAAATTCTCCTCAGCCCGCCCTAGTTTACCCGGCACAGTGTGAGGGCTGATTTCTCGCGAGTCGAGAGTAGGAAGCGGCTCGGGCTCGGAGAAACGAAATGTCAAGAACGAGGACAAACCGGATAGTCGGTGCACCGCATATTGTACTTCTTCTATGTCTCACAAGAGTGTCTCAGTCAGTCAGACGTCGGATTGAATATCGATGGTGGTGTCAAAATGTTGTTTCTTGAAAAATATTTCCATCTTGTATGTATTGAGGAGGAATATTCGTTGCGAATTCGAGAATTCGACCATCGGCGTCCATGACAGTCTAGTTTTACCTGAACTGATTGGGGAACGTGAGATTGATTGCTCGCTTCGCCCATTGATCGAATCACATACTCCCTAATGGAACCCCAAATGTCGACGATGATAATTTTCCCACTTTCTGGAACACTCGGACACCCCCCCCCCCCTTATATGGACCAGGTTGCACTTCTGCGGAGCGAATTTCGCGTCGTTAGAGTCGGAAAGTATTGCTTCGATATTTCCATTGTAAATTAAATGTGAGCGATAAAATAGGAATTCCCGGCTTCCAAGAGTTCACGAGGAGCTGACTTAGTCACTCACCTCCTCAGCGACCGAATTTCATCGAGGTCATTCATCACCTGCCAAAACAGTTCCGTTATTGGAGAGCCGTGTCCGACAGAAACCGCTAATCTAACTCGTTCGGGTGAAGCATCCGCCCATTGAGCACGACCGCAGGCAGCAGTTCATCATGAGACATTACGTGCTACCGAACCACAGTGTTAAGCAATGCGCTATTGTGTTGCTGCTGCTGCTGCTGCTATAACAAGACTCAATGAACAGCAGGAAATTACACACGTCCATGGGACTATTTTATTCAAGAGCTCTTCGCCAACTTGTTGATCGGTGGAAGAATGGAGAAGAAGATCTGATCCTTCACCCCATTAGTCATCTACCGCAGCAGCCGGTCGTGGGAGAAACAGTGTTCAGCCCAGCTATTGAGACCTTAACACCCTGTCAATTAGGTATGCAATTTGAGTCGGAAACATTTGACACAATTCAAAACCTGTTGACAGCGGCGAAAGTGAGTAATGCAAGTACTTGATAGAATCTTGCGTTTTTCGAAGGATTGTAATCTTAACACCGTGTTTACTTTCGATAGCCGTGGTAAAGCCCCTGACGTCGAAAACTGCTCCTGGATTACCGGGTCTCGTGGCCGGTTTCGAATGAGTTACGATTCGTACCACACGGGCTCGTGCTTCCTTTACTACGGCCTCATTCTCACGACATAATCCTGGACTACATCCTCAACGGTCCAGTTGAGAGAACCCTGAAACTTCAGAATAAATCATAGATATTCTGCAAGAATGCTGTAGTCCCCCTGGTTTTATTCAACGGGGAATACGCCGCTCGATTGGCTTTTGAGTCGCGTTTTCTGGTGTTTCACTTGGAAGCTTCCTTCACCGTAGCCGTAGAGGAGTTTTCGAAGAAATTTGTGAACGATTACCTCCGATGTAGTTTTGACGCCAGGAAAATTGTCCTCTACTCATGAAGCTGTTTAGGTCTAAAGTGTAAACAGAGAGCTGCTCCTGGGTGTGAATCAGGATTAGGTTAATGAGTGTCGCCGGACAGCTCGCTGGTCAAAGCCTCATCCGGGACTTTTAGAATTCGATAGATTTAATAGAAACGAAACGTCATATCGATTTGTTTCTTGCATCGTCCTTGTGCGCTTAGGCATCATAAACTCGCGAGGATGGAGATTAGCACGTGTGTGTACAACACGCGTGTCCGGAAAACGGACCGAAGCTCTAAGCGACTCATCGCGTGTCCTGGTTTGAGTGATGTCACTTCATAACAGAAAAAAGTCGATGGCGGGGTTTACACCGGTTGCGAGACACACTACCGTAATCCCAACGATCTTATTCCCGAGACGAACGGCGCCAATGGAGCCTTTAAAACAGAGAGAGAAAGTACTCCTAGTCCAAAAAATTCTCGACTCACCTGAACGACCACAACGGGGACATGATGGTAAGCAGACACTTGGCGTGTTCTGAAATACAGTTAGGTTCCGTGCTGTTCTCCGGCATTCAATTGCCGCCAGTGAACCGAGTGCATCGCTTTTTCGTGATCCCACACAACCGAGGAATTCATAACAGTGGCAAAGCGTTTTCTTCGATTCGTGTGTGAAGTATCCATTGTCTCCAGGCGGGGCTACTTGTGATCTCAACTCTGTTCTTCGTGCTCCTGAGCACACTACGTGCAGCTCCTCTCGAGTACGAGACGCTCTATCGAGGAACTGTGGAGTGCGAAGGATGGCGGGGTAACCTGGGCTGCGAACCTCACACGTTATCTGAGTGAGTACGCTCAGAATATTGCAAAATTAGAACAATGGTCGCATCATCTGCTCCAGGTCCCTCCTCTAATAGTTTCGGTCGAGTATCCCGCGAGCACCATAGAGTGTTTCCTAGACCTAAAAACTCTTGCTGACCTGCGCGGAAAAGTTAAAGAGCTCTTCCTTGAATCTTGCAGTGAAGAGCAGTTAGCAATCGCGAAGGAGAATCCGGGGGTGGTGGAAGAATTCTTCGAGAGGTACGGGGAGCCAAGCTCAGTTGAAAAGTTCACAATCGTGCGCGATGGGAAGTTCTTCTGTTCGGTGAGTTGGGTTCGATTTTTGACGAATACGTGATCCTGCCGGATCGGCCTATTTCTTACGGTGTCAGCAAGTAACGAAACGTCCGAAACCCGAGGATGTGCATTCAAAACCATGAGTCATTGCTCACGCTCCTTCGAATTCCGAACTTCTTGCAGGCTTGTAAAATGACCGAGCCTCAGCTGTATGCGCCGACGAGGATCAGGACCGTAGATGGTACCGTACATGATCTCTTCTCCATCGCATCAGATCCCAGCAAACGGCAGTTTGTGTACACCAGGCTCTGCATGTAAGATTTGCAAGAAGAGCGTTCATGATGGCATTGAGTCCAAGTTCCATGGAAAACAAGCTCATCGATTCTGTAATCCTCTTGCACAGAACAATCACGGAGACATCGCCTAATTTTCAGGAATAGAGGCCGACCCTGTGATGAGCTCTCTGATGTCAGCGGAATCAAGAAGAGCGAGTGCCGACAGCAGCTACGACGCGTCGCTATGTTAGCCGTCGATAAGAAGAAGAGATAACTTTATTCCGTCATAGTAGCGATACGGTATGGTTGCAGGTGCTACATAGCCAGATAGAAGCCTCACACCACGTTCAGGTTGTGAGTTGTGACTGTAGATAGTACTGTCTACTGGTTAGATGTTAGATGATGAATAGTTCCTTACATTAAGGACTTGTGGATAGCGCCGCGATTATTTTGATGATAGATTAATATGTAGCAACCAGTTAGGTGATTTATGGAGCTATTGATCGGCCACCATGTGGTCGCTCACGAGATTCGACTCCATTCGAGAGTTGATCGTGTAGAACGACTCTCGCGTCGCAGCGTTCGCTTTAGAACGCGTTCTCTTTGTAAAAGGGTGTTAAGAATTCTCAGATTGAGAGAGCCTAACACCAGGTTGGTCAGTTCGTCGCAAGGATTGTGATGTTCAGAATCTACCGGCGACAATCGGTTATCCTAAGTGTGACCAGTTTCTAGATGATAACACCGCTTGCTAGTGAGTGAAATGCATCGGAAACCTCAAAAATGTTGAGCAAATAATAAAAGAAAAGTGCCTCCAGATTGGAAGTACCCATACCTCAGAATCTCTCTGTGTCCAAATCGTTCAACTAAGCTTGCGAGGACTTTGCTGAATTCCTCAACCACTCGTGCGGCATCGCCAGGAGAATATTTCATGAGATCACTGTGCGTTTCGGGAAGCAATTTCCTAATCTGTCGAGCTCTGCGTTCTGCGATCGGAACTGGTCTCCTGGAAAGCGTGCTCATTTCGTGCTTGCAAACCAACTTAAAGCTCAAGAGTTCCGCCGCATGAGGACGAATTAGAATACGGGAATCATGAAGGAAACAATCTACTCCGACGAATCGTTCGGTTTGGGAATGAAAGTTTTGAAGGAGATTTGTCGGGGATGAGCTTTGCATTCCCATGTTGTCTTCTCGACTGGATGCTCCGAGCTCACTGGTCGTTTAGACGACGTAAACGGAATACGTGAAACGACGGAATCGTGTATGAGTTGAAACTTTTGATCTCAGAGTCCTGATGCCTTTTGGGATTCAGAATGCGCTACACATTTGCCTTCCCTTCTGTGCGTGTGTCTTACAGCAGCTCGGTCGTCTCTTAGTCAGTCCGTCTCGCCGTACGTTCGATCGTCTCTCCGTTTATCTGTCTGAGTTGAACGCTCATGGAGAACACGTGCGGCTCTGGAACTGCGATCGTAGGGACGCATTGTCTCAACTTCGGGGAAAATAAAGCTCTCGGAGGTTTCTAAGCTTCGCGAACCCGCGCTTTCCGGTGAAGAGTCGCGGACGATTGCTGCTCTCGCCGTTCACAGCAAGATTCAGAACAACAACGACACAAATTCATGCAAATTAGTGTATAAATTATTATTATTATTCTCAAATATTCGTAAGACAGCGCTCGATAATCGTCTTCTGTTCGAACTATGTCGTATATTCTGTCGGGGATTGGAAGTCTCACTGCCACTTTTGGTAGTGCTGAGTGGCTCGGTGGGATTTGTGTCCGGAAACGTACTGTCGGGAAGCTTGCTCTCCACCGATAGCTGACGACTGGTATATGGCATCGGCAGCGTCCTTGGATTCGGTTCCTTGCTCATTGGTGACAATTTTCGCATGGAAACCGGTTTCGTCGGCGTGGTATTCAACTTTCCTCATGCGGCCGTCGGCCAGCTGAATGTAGTAATGACCCTGCACCCGTTTCCCATCCGATGTTTGGCTGTGTCCGTGACTACCTTCCCGGTCCTGCGAATTGTAACTGAATTGGTAGGGCATGGGCGCTCCGTAACTCTGTTGACTTCCGAAATGGCCTGCGAGAGCAATACCGACGAGTACGGCAAACACGAAGATTTTCTGTGGAAGTTTATTGACCGAGGTTAGACGCAGTGACCTTAAACATATATGGAGTGCGTTATCTAGCGTTTTGAGTGAGCTCCCAAATAGCCTTGGGAAGCTCCAGAACAGCTGCTCTTCCTCGGTCGGTTTTGGACACGCAACGAACGAAGTCGCACAAGCACGCACAGGACATCCCAACACGCACGCGTGATCACATTCGGACACACACTTGAGGTTCCACGTAAGATATGGCACGTAACGCTTCTGAGATTATCACGTTGCTCACTCAGCCGAGTTCACTCATCGAGGCAGAAGCTCTTACCATGCTGGAGCTGTTGATGGCACACTGCGTTTGACGAACTGATGGAACTTCAGTCGCGATGAGGTCTTATATATCGAAAGAAGAAGAATTGTGGTGTGGTCGGAGAGATGCGGTCATCGTCAACTGAACTTCGCCCGTTAAATGGAATATTATTTCAGCAGACGAATGTCAGCAATCGTTCCTCCACTCATTGAAGCCGACTGTCTGGTGACTTTCTTTCGTGGCCACTGGGGTTCGAGCCAGCACTGTTTGATGGAAAGTCAACTAGTCGTTGGCGACTCGCTGGCAATGAATGGCACTGTGCCGTGCAAGGTGACGAAGATTCCATTCTGTGAGTTTGCCCGCAGAAAAAGAAAATAAAAAGTAGCATCGACCCGGTGCATTATGTCGGGCTGTTCCGTTTCGGGTGGATCCAAGTCTTGAAATAGCATTGGATCGGGCCCACCAGCCTGACAGCCACCAGTCCAAGCAAGAAACGAGCCGACCGACCTCAGGTGTCACTCATTGTGAAGAGGCTTTTCTGCCGTCGCGGTTTGGAAACCCTTTTCCCGATTGATTATCACTAGCTCCGAGTACTTGGAGGAACAATGAGCTCGGTAATTATCGACGCCGATTCCTTGCTCCAATAGCCTCAGGAATGTCGGGTGACCCGAACGCTCTCTGTTCGTTAGCTGATTTCAAACTATCACAACAATGAGCTGTAATCGAAGATCCTTCTGACCGGCATCGATGTGAAGTGAATTTAATTCTGGACTTGCCGTTGATTCATCGGAAATTCTTCGGAGATCCACGAAGTTCAAGGTCACGTAGTTATCACTTGTGTTGGTCCTGAAAAGCGAAAAATCTATGGTAGTGACCACAGCAACTTTCACCGAACACAAAAGCTTCTTGTCGCCTCCAAGTCAGCGGTTCCAGTCCGAAGCAACGATTTTGGAAGATTTCCTCGTGGTTCGACGAGTTTGCTGGTCGCTTAAGGAGCGCGATTCGGTCCAAGTTCTGTTCGTCTTCGAAACCAGAACAATGTCCGCCGGGGGCGTTCGATCAGAACTCGATTCGAAACTCCCCATCAATATATTTTCTGATACCCGACCCGCAAAGACACAGAGCTTGAATTCGAGCTGAGATCCTGTTCGATTCGACTTAATCCTCTCAAAAGGAATTCGCATGCGAGCTCCTCATTAGTGCCCAGAGAATATTCTCAGACTCGATGACGCGTCAGCTTTTTTTTTCATTGGAAGGAAATTTTCGTCTTCGCGTTCGCCTCCAACCCGCAGTAGCCTATCGCTGTGGGTCCGATGTCAGAAGATATTCGACGCCGATGCTCTGGAACAAGATACGAGCTTTTTGTCGGAGAAAACACACGAGCTTCCTCTCGAGAACATATTCTCTTGGTCAATATTGGGTTCCGCACTTATGGGTCATTAATGCGCATGCAAGATACGCACAAGGTGTTCTCAGGCGCCTCCACATATCCAATGGAAGTGGAACAGAAATTCAATTGAGCTTTTTGGGCATCTTAAGAGTTGGATCTTCAGAAGCGAACGGGTCTCAGAAAAAAATGTTCTGTTTGTCACGAAGAAGGGAGAGGGAGAAAACGCGCAAATTGAATGCTAAAAGTTCGGTTCCCCTGACTGGGAGAGCGCGATGTGAATTGATGCGATACTCATCTCGGGATTTTCTGAAAATTCGCCCGAAGACACATGTAGGTACACGCTAATTACGACCATGGCTTGTTGAGAAAATAAATCGAAACGGAGCGCCGAATGCTGAAACGATTTCATGCCACGGGCATGAGTTGGAATGGCCGCTTTTTGAAATGTTAATTGGCATCAAACAAGAACACACCAACGTACACAGCCTTTGGAATTGGAAAAAGCGGAATTCGGCCCTTGATCGCTTTTTTTTTTTCATTTTGTAAATAGTCAATGCCCTCAGACCTCGTTTCACCACCCTTTTAATTATTACCATAATAAAGAAACTTTCTTGTGTATTTTGTTTAATTTTCGATGAAGAGTTTTCTTCCGAGTATTTCTAAACTTTGGACGAGAAACTACCCTGTTGGTTTTTGGAGATCACACCGAATATGGAACACCGTCGAGGCGCTGTGAGGTGGGGGGGGGAATCGAGGTTACTCCATGAGGAGTTGCAAGTGAGTAATCCCAGTCTTCTTGTTATGGAAACGTCTGACCTCAGGGACTCAACTTCTATATCGGATGAGGGAATCCACTTCCAGCCCTGAGAAACCCTGTTGCCGGAGATCGAGTCTTCGGGTGGAGATGAAGTCTTTGAGGAATACCGATCTGCGATGTATTTCGAGCGACGCTCTATTATAATGAAATCTGAGCCCCTCGATACGAAAATATCTCTTCGAGTCTCTTCGATTGTAGGTGAGTCTTCTGAAGGCCTTGTACTGCGCTGAAGTTTTGCAGATAGCGAACCTCATTTTCGATCGATAATCAATTTTAGACAGTATCACATGACAAACTTGCCAAATGAAGGAGTTCCCCCTCCGGAGAAAGGTGAATCACCAAGGTCCTCCAATCTTCCAAATTATTCCTGAATGGAGGATGAAAATTAAAAAGTCCGTTTTCTGATAAGTTTCCCAACCACCGATTCCTCCTCCTTCGGGACATAAAGATTGTCGTTAGTGGATCATTTGGGGGCGCCAAAGCCTACCATTCCAGTGATCACCAGAAAGACAGCTATCATCAAGTATGATACCTCGCTGTTGAATGAGTCGGGGGCAAAGTTGAAAATTTACCGTCGGTCGGAATGATTTGAGGACTACGATAGTTCGAGAACACGTGCTGAACACGAGGGAGCAACTCAGCAAGCAGTCCTATTGACCCGCTCCAAAAGCACAGAAACACCGTTGCTTTGAATCTTTCGAAGATCGACCTTGCAGTGCATGCATCGTATTTTCTCGAAAGGGTTTCGCCGGGATGTGGGTGCATCACCTTTTCAATCAAATCTCAATCATGGATAATTGCATTGTTCCTGCGGTCGAGAGACGAGGGTCAGAATTATTTAAATTTCGTAAAGTACCGCGGAGCCTTTGTGTTCCGCATCCATCTTGTTCATTTTGGAACGATTTCGAAAGTGGACGGTTCTGACCACTGGAAAGAAAATAACAAAAGAGCGACCCGAGTGTTGTCGATGACCAAACCACGAACGCAGTAGCTCCCGAAGCCGAAATTGTTCCGCAGGCCCAGATACAAAGGGGCTCTGCTCAGATGTACACCCCGAGGATCCGACCAAATGAATCTATTGATCATTGTGTGAAGGTTCTCCAAATTATGGCGCCAAACTATGGAACATTGATGAGAGAGAGTGAGCTTTAGGTGGAAGGAAAAACAAACTTCAACTGGATGGTGGTTCGTATGATTCGATATGTTGCCTTCTTGCAGCTCCAAAGATTGTCGTGAGCTCCATTCCCGGAGGCGGCTTTCCAGAAGCGCATTTCGACATTCCTGAAATTCGCTAGAAGGCACATCGCCTCAACTTTGAGCTTAACTTTTGGAGTTAGCGAAGCAGTGTCTAGTTTCTCGAGCATAGCTCTTGAGATAAACGAACACTCGAATAAAACATCGTGATGGGAAACTTCCGTACGCTTAACGTGACGAAACAATAACTCGGGATGGAAAGTAGACTCTTGAAACATCAACGATCACGTCAGTCTCGCATGAGTCCAGCTCACTGAGCTTCGTTCCGTCACATTGCTCCTCAAATGGAGTCACTACGTGAGGCATTCCCTTCTCAAATCAGTTCGAACGGATCGGCAGACTGAACCTTTGACCCGCGATACACGAGCTTGTTCATTTAAGAAAAATAACTTCAGAACCCTCACACAACACTCCCCGAATCGTAACGAAGTCGGTGCCCCGGGGTGCCGCGGCCGAAATTATATGAGAATCTCTGGATTGAGATCTTTTTCTCCGACATTTACATCTACGCCCTCTGTCATCTTCCATTCTCTGCGAGCAATTACCACAACTGATTAACGATAAACCACAGAATGTAGCGTCTTTAATTTATCTTCCTCATGCAGATGCTGCGGTTGTTCCAGCGGACGATTCTGGTTGAGTCGCGATGTAATCCGAGTCTTCCCTCAAAGACGAGTAATTGTTGAAACCCGATCTCGAAACAGTTTCTGAATTTTAATTCTTGTTTCCTCGGAGTTCGATAAGAAACTCCAAAATTGTACGAACCGCGCAACTCCTCCCGATCGATCAATTTCTAAATTTACGCCTGCCTCTGAGGCTTCTTTCCAGTTGAAAGTTTCATAGAAGGTGAAATTATGTAAATCAATCAAACACCACTTCAGGCTTGGACGGTATGCAAATGTATTCCAGCTTTCGATCGCCGCAGAGCTTTGCACGCAACTCATTGTTCCGCCCTCGGCGATGAGAACATGCAATGCAGCATCCCGTCTCGTTCGAGGTTTGATCCTACTTCCGTGGGAACTTGAATTATTCGAAAGTCCGGCTTCCATTCAGCGAAAACGAACCTCAAATCAGATTGAGTCCATAGAGCACATTCATGAACGGTCGATAATTGATAATAGTCTCTTATGAAGGGCTCCTACTACGCAGACGACTCCAAACGTATTGTTCAAGTAGAGTCGACAGAGGTTATTCATTCACAAGTTTCATGGATCCGCTGAAGCCTCAGATCTCGATTACTTCAATGAGCCGCTCAAATTTCGTATTTTTGATCGACCGGAAAAAATCTCCGTCCCGCCGCTTGACCATGACGGACTCCCTTCTAACTTGCGTCGATTTGCTCCCGAGTACCGTTGACTTCGCCTCCATGGTTTTCCCAGACTCCATTCTAGCTCATATCCTACGAAAGAGATTTGGATGGAAATCGATTACCATGAACAGCCCTAGGTTAGCGCGGTTGTGAAGCACTGAAATTAGAGGAAATGTTGCTTGGAAGAACTAATCGGCGGAAAATACATGAGTGGCGTTGCATGCGCAGTTAGTGTCACCTGGGAGGTGGCACGAGCATTAAGCAGTCATCGTATAAATGAGAGCAAGCGAATTATGCCGATGGCTCCCTAAGAAGGGGAACTTTGTCGTCGATGAGATGTATTAGCAGCGAGTCCGGTGCTTTCCGACCCGAGAGAGATTTTCCGCACGATCTGCACGGCTACAGATTAACGAGGAAGCTGAAGCGGACGGCATTCGATCTCCATTACAAAAAGCGAGCCCGAGCATTCGACGCAACGGAAAGACTTTCAACAGAACAGCTTTGATTTGAAATTGGAAGTTTGTGAACATCCTTCCCTGTTGTTCATCGCTCGTCCATTCTTCTCCTCGAAAGACTTCTGAGTCTTGTTCGGATCACTCGCTTGAGCCATCTTGCCGAGAGAGGTTTGTCTCAGAAAACATGGTTCCCTCCTCTTACGTCTGGAGTTTTTCCCTGATCCTGTCCACTGTTTCCGTCCGTCGCTTCCTTGTTTTACTCCTGTCTGCTCCCGGGAACGAACTGTTAATTACAACCGGTGGAAGAGGAGCACTGTTCTCCGAGAAGCCTCTCTGCAACGCTCCATCCGGTCGACCCTTGAAAATTCCAAAGGAGAAGTATGAAAATAAAGCGAAGCAGGTCTGCTAGGGATCTAACAAGGGGTGAATGGGATCGATTGTGTCATCTTTCTGTGGGAAGCCCCTCGAGCGCTGCTTTGATATTTCAAAAGAGGTCTCTTCTCCTTCGTTTTCTTTTGTCTCGCTGTGTGACTTCATCCCGACAGAAATCACAGTGTGGTCGAACTGAATCTAGACCCTCTCTTGGCCAACAAAGTTGAAAAAGGTGGAGGAATGAAAAGATAATTTCACTTTTCTTCATGGCTGAGCTTTTCTTCCCGGAGAAAACTGGGCGGAGAGTTTCGAGAAAGCGTTTCTCGCCAGATGTGAGTCGGGGCAATGGAAGAAGAGCATTTGAAAGTTGTTCATCTACACTAGCAATTAAACGCCAATCTCAAAGTTGTCGATATTGACGGGCCGGTGGCGTTCGTGACGATTCTCAAATGCTCCACATTTTCCGTCTGAAATATTCTCACATTGACCTAGGGAAATTTCTGTGGGATTGTTCGGATCCGTCATTGTTGCTGTCGATGTCAAAGGACTAGGCTGCGTTTTCACAGCAGATGCAGCGGGCAGAAGACGGTATTTGAGATGATTGTGGGAAGAATTTTCTAGCCACAAATAATTAGGACTTAATCGTGCGCATTTTCACAAACGGTAACCTTAGGGGAAACAGCCGAGGCATCGGACACCGCGTGGAGGTTGACCAAGGCATCGGAATAATTGTTCTGGATACGGCCTACACCACCGACCACGGATCAATGCGGCTTGCAAACCTTTCAACGATTCTAGCGATCGATGCTTCGCAAAGGGATCCAACTTTGATCGCCGTGATACTGGGAAGTCATAAAATACGATTTATTGACTGATTCGCTCCGACCACTAACGACGTTATCATCATCATCATCATCTTGTTCTCTGAGAAACGACGCCGCTAAAATTATAAAGATAATTTCATATCGAACTCCCGATGTTTTCCTTCAATCTTTCTCATTGAGCTAAATCTGAACAGCGGTGACCGTGAATTTGAATGATGGCCAGGAACTGATCCAGTGCATCACAGTGCGCTCTGCAGTAAATTTAGATGCGCATCATATCGAAACAATCGCGGTGAAAGCATATATACAGATAGCAATATTCAGGTAAACAGGGACGAACTCTATTTACTTTGAACAAAGATCCACATAATTACACCCCATGCGCGTCTTTAAGCTGTCACGTTCGCCACCGTTAATCACGACAAAGAGAACAACAGAGTATTTCGGAGCCAAAACAGAATTGCGGTGTGCCATACTTACAGTCAATATTCTGTCTTCCCACATTCTCTGTTCCATTCTTGCTAGAGGGACGCCTGGAGTGCTTTCTTTGGAAAGTCGTTCAAACTGAGTCACAGAATTCGACGGCACATGAAATATCAGATCTGGAAGATTCATGATGCATGAGGGCAACGAATGCCATCACAATAGCGCCGACATAAAGCCGAATCCTCCCGTGGATACGGCGCGGCGGCGACCCCGTGACAGCAGCGGGGTCGGTCCACTTCGTTCGCGAAAAGTTTCGCTCGCACCATGTGATTTGTCTCTCCAGAAGTGACAATGAGATAAAGCGCATCGCTAGATCAAGAGAAAAGAATTCGAAGAGATAACTTTAAATAGAGAAAAAAAGAGCAATGCGCCGCTCCACAGAAAGGCTATCATCCCTACTGGAGTCATTTTGGATAACGACAAGGTCAGCGGGCAGCTGCCAAATCAAACCTTATCAAAGCATAAGATCACATCAGTTCGGAGGTGACCGGCCTCGTAAATCTTCTCCCACAGTACCTAGCTGTTATGAGTTGTTATACTTCGTGACAAGTTGAATGGGAAACAGTTGCTTTGATTGAATGATTGGGTGGCTGCGGACCACCCGAGTTTTCTAAACTAGAGAAGTTTCGCTCATTATCCATGTGTCAATCGGCATCGCAAACCACGATTGCAAATTATAAATTGGATTCAGGATTCGTTTCAAAGATGCCGACTTGAAACACTGTGCCAGGACATCAGATTCAAAAAGAACAAAAGCGAGTTCTTCAAAGAGCGAATTCGATTCGATGGATTTGCGCTCATTTTCCACGTTTTCCGTTGCTCTCGACACCCGGTCGACCGCGAGAAATTGTTCGCAAACCAATCTCCGGACAACTTTCCCCTCGAAGGACGCTTCACAGATCCCCATCAGAGAAAACGGAAAGCCGAGCGTGAGACAAAGCAGATGTTTAACCAGAGTTTTCACTTTCAATCCCCAAGCTACCTGCCAAACCTCAGCTCTCCCTCGCTCAAAAACTTAATTCTCACACCAAGTGAATCCCAAACATTTCCAGAGTGATTGAAAACTGCCACTCATTCCAGAAGACAAGTCACAATAACTGAAGGAGGCAAAAAAAAACTTATGGAAAACTCGTTTGATCCAGCAATAAAGGTTCTGTATTTTCAAGGCTTGTGATGATGAGCGGCGCGTGCGAGTGGCGTCTGGTGCGCGGCTTGTTCCCCGGTTATGGCAGAGGAGGCGAGTTTGACATTGGCAGGACTTTTAGACTCCGTGCCGATCTCGTTTGTCTGAATTTCCGCGCGGTATCCGTTCTCATCCGCCGTGTAGTGAACGGTTCTTGTGCGGCCATCGGCCAGTTGAATAGAATAGTGACCCTGCACACGGCCCTGCGAGTCGGCCTGCTGCGAGTGACCGTGCGTGCCTTCCTGGTCCTGCGAGGTGTAGCTGAATTCATAAGGTTGGGGTGGACCATAATTCTCTTCGGAGTGTTGACGGACCGGCTGACAAATCACCAGAGGAAGGAGGGCTATCAGGGTGTAACGCTGAAAATAGCACTTCGCCTGAGTAAGGTCTATTGTTCGAAAAATCCGGCTTGAACTCTTCCAACATTCGTGTCAAAGTCGGTCCGCAGATCCTTCGTCGGGGTATGCACCCTGATTGCTCTCTCACGAGCGATAGAACACAATCGGTGAAAAATTTCTGGCACATCGCCGGGGTTCTAACCCGGTGGCAGTTTGATTGTACTCCGGCTTGAGCTCGGAACTCCACGGAAGATGGAGAAACATTGAAGCTCTCGCTGAACTCTTGCTTACCATTATGTTGAGTGAGCGAATCGGGCTCCGGATGGAAGATGATCACGGAAAGTATCGTTTCGGTAGCTGTAGTCTTCCCGACTTCGACTCCGAACTGTTGTGGCTTTACTGCAGGAGAGTCATTTATAGTTCCAAACATATTCACTTTCTTGGGCGATGCCGACTCAACCCACGGCGTTCATTGTAGAAAAACTCGTGTAACATCATCTCGTAACCCCGTCATCTATCTACGTTAACCACAAACAGTTTCACTCCCAGTTTCGCTGTAACCATTCTTCTTGAGATGCGCGTAGACATTTCTTCGTTTGCATCGATTGCAACGTTTCAATTCACAGAAGAAAGCTTGTGGACGGATGGCGTTGTCACGGTCGTTACGGTCGCCTCAGCGGCTGATAGCTCTTGACTTGGTCAATCGATGATGTCTGACCCAACAATGACAAATTCATGCATTGTTCTAAAACTGTTCGCCGATGATGAGCTCTAATCAAGTCGCCTTGGCTCTGCTGCCCAGTCTCGGAGTGGACGACATCGCAGAGTTTCCTGAATCTGTTGCGAGAGCCGACACCGAAACCGTTGACAGTCTGTCGAAGAACCGGGGAGTCATTATTCCAACAATCATAATACTATACATGGCTCATACAAGGTGGTTCCGGGAGATTCCGTGGTAAACAATGACTCTCCATTAGGTAATTGTTGCCTCATCTCTCGAAGGAGCTATCGAGTTCCTCGTTCCGTTCTATAATTATAGAACTTGTGGATTATAACTTGTGGCTTGTGGATTATAATCCACAAGCCTTGGATCAATCAGCTGTACGGTGGCTCTCTTCACGAGACCCGTAAGAGTCATGGAAGGATCATCCAGGCGCTGAGCACTATAGAGATCGATCAAGCCGATCAAGGACGGTGACCACACTCTGAGGATCTACGAGCCGTAACAACCCTCACTCCATCATTCTGGCATTATGGCGCGGCAGCTTCAAATGCAACAACAGCACCGACACAACTATCATCGGTAGTAGCGGCATTGATTACAGCAGCGCAAATGCCAGAGGTCACACAATTGACACTTTGAGCAGTTTCTTACTTTATAGTCTTAAAAAATTCAGCAGAAATAGAGACAGATATGTTCCCCTCACTTGGAAGAATGTGCCATTGAAAGAGCTTATTACTGGTCTTCCGCACTCAGCCCGTCACATAATAGGTCGTTTATGAGAGATGAAGCCAGCCAACATTCCTTCGTGGTTACTTCATTCCCATTTTCTACTCGTGGAAAGAACGTCTCTCCGCGATCGTGGAAACTCCGCGTTAGTGGAAATCCGAGGTTCGGACGCTCCGAGTACCTAGCCCTTGAGTCTCAGGCACCTCCTCCGTAGTCATTGAAGACCTCGAAGTCCCTAGCATGTAATGAAGTTGCCGATCGGTTGAACAGTTTCGCGAAAAAAGAAACGCAAAACAAAGCTGGATCCCATGGTGGATAGTTCCGAGCTTCGTTGGAATTAGCTCTCACGGCGCTATCTTCATTTTCGAAAATTGTTTCGGCACGGCATCTTCCCTCTGTGAGTGATGATCTACTGACCAAAACAGACCTTGCTACTTTCCGGCAAATTACGGACGTCGTCCTCTTCTGGAAGGGAAACTCATCCTATATATCACACGCAGAGGCCTTGAAACAAAATAAAAAATAAAAACGGGGTCGTGAACTGATGATGAATTATAGTTTGGAAATCCGATTCAAGCCGTTCGGGAGAAGGAATTCGCAAACTCACTGAAGGAAATGGGGACTTGTTTGTTCAAAAAGGAAACCATCCAAAGTGATTGCTCACAGAAACCCCGACGTTACTCACTGAAGTTGCCGAAATTTTCTAAAAGGAGAAGAGACAGCAGTTCATGTAAATCATCAGTCCTGACAGCCAACGTGAAACATCGTTACGAGATAATCTTTTCTGATTCTTCAAGAGGAGGTTAGCACCGCGCAAATGTCGTCGGTTTCTGCAGGCACCGTCAGCCAAACCCGAGTTGAACTTGAGGTCATCCGTCGCGGACAAAGCAGATCAGCTCGAATCATCTGGTCTCTTCCACAGTTTCAGCGAAAAAATCGAAACGAAAACACTGCGTCAAAGCACGGGGTCAAGAAGCCCTCATGATTTATATTCTGGCAGCCGAAAGTCGGAATCGCATCACATTCCCCTTCCACGCTTGAATGTGTCACGACTAGCGAGCTGGAAGACATGGGAAGAGTTCGGGAATTCTGTGAGAAGAACTTTCGACTCAGGCTGGAAGCTTACAATCCATGCAGTTTCAGATCTCAGACAAATTCGTTCTTGACATTCACTCTGAGCGGACATCCCCGATGTTGACAACGACTTCCATCTGAATGGATCATGCACTGAATGGCTCCTGACAGGCGGGTTCGTCGAATGTGGAAGAAGCATCGTTCATGGAAGAGAAGCTGGGACGAGAATTTCTAGAACTTCCAGGATGTACAAAATATTCATCTCGTACTCCGGTTCCGAGTTCGGAGTTGGAAGTCAGCTCGAATGCCCAAAACTGAGAAAAAAGTCAACAAGTCCAGTTTTCTGGTGGTTTCATCCCAATACTTTCATTTCGTGCGCACAGAGTTCTCACGAAATTCTGCTCGGCTCATTGGCCCGGTCAACGCCTTCTTCGGTCCGTTTCAATGACCTTGACCCCTCTTTCTAGTATCATCACTGCGGAGCCGGCAAAGCTTCACGCGGGAGATGAGTGTCCGCTTGGCATGTTGCCGCGCTTCACGACGACCGAGAATTTTCACCTACCGATTATCCATTGAACGATCTGTTTACAACAAGAAGACGGACAACAAGGTCTTAAATGGGATCACGATCAAGAACACGCGTTCGCTCGCACGCTCGATCGCAGCTTCTCCACATAGCTCGTGAGTCAGCGTGGTGGACTATAGTCATCGAGTCGTCGATCTGCGTTCCAATCGGTCAATCGCGCCGACCCGCTGGGAAGCACTTCGTTTGAGTGCTTGCTCGAACAAAAGGTGATATCCAAACTGTTTCATGAAGTTGTTGTTGTCGTTGTTGTCAGGATCGAAAATAAGTTACGCGAGATATTGGCATCAAGCGCGATGTGGACCGGGTGTCAAGGGTGTTTGTAGCACTTTGTGCGGTCGGATCGTCCCTCTATGCGACGATAGAATTCGAACTCGACCAGAAAATATGTACGAGAAAAAAGAATATGTAGGAAGAAAAAAAGAATGGAAAATACGGTAGCCGACCAGCCGCGTGACCGCCATAAATTTATCTCGATCAATGACAGAAAATACGAAGATTGATATAGCACACAAGCACACGCGAGTATCCATTCCATCATATGTAACACTTTGAAGTTCAGTTAGAATGAGAAAACGCAGCGATGAAGTGGAAAAATGCGGGCGAACACATGTCAACCCCTATGACGAGTTACGCAAAACCGTTACCCACGACAGAATTATTTGGACTTTTGCGGAGCCGCATCGACCTTCCGTGCCAGGGCTTCCTTCAATATTGCCAGGGGCTATATCGATTTCGAAGAGTGAGAAATCACCATTCATTATTGAAAGAGTGGAGAAAAATTGGATTCGTATTCAATAACGTCAGCGAGAGCCTGCTCATAACGTTTCATGATTGGTTTTAGCCTGTTCACCGCGGCAAGGTTCACTCCAAACTTCTGCTTCACGGAGTCGCAGACGAGTTTGAGAATGCCGAACCTCGATGAATGTCCCGATGAATTGAGAATCATCCAAAATGAAATGGATGCTCAGGTGGATCGGCTCCTTGGATAACCCCGGGGTAGGTCATTGAGAACTCTAATTCTCACTCAACCAAAACCACGTCTCGATATTTTCAACCCAGCCCAAGTCGTTCGAGTGTCCATGTCACTAAAAATATCCATACCGTCATGTCGAATTTCGCTTTGTGGAATCTGAGTGTGTTATGTGACGATCGAATGTAGAATATGAATTCCATCACAACCCAAAATAACCCACGAAATTCCCAGCGATGAGACAGGCGGCAAGATTTTGTCGATATCTCGGTCAGAGATGAGCGATTGGCACAATTTTGTCTCGTTGATGTTGACGGCGAGCACCCCCTTCGTTGGGATATACGTGAACATCTTCATTGACACATCCGAATGGTTGATTCTCATCGTCGACGTGAGACCTTCGGAGAATAGCTCCACCTGTTGTTCCTCGTCGCTCTAAACTCAAACAATTTGTTCATCCTTCTTTCCGGTTCGTAGATTTGTGGAAGAAGGCATCAGCCTCCAGTTTGAGGAGATGATTGATGAATTTGAAGAATAGAAGGGAGTTCATCAATGTCAAGCTCATCGCCATCTCGGAAGTAATCTCTCGACCGTCCTCGAAGTATAGTAATGCCCGTGCTCTCTTATTCTGGGTGCCTCCCAATTTTATTTGTATTACCTGAATGTAACGAAATCCTGCGTCTGTGGAGGCATCACCCGGAGAAACCTACGATCCGATTTGACTGTTTGTCGAATCTTTCCCCGAGAAAATTCACATCAAAAGCAATGGCTTCATGGTAAAAAAAGAACACCTGTGACTCTGATGGCATGAAAAGAGCGAGAAATTAAGCTAGATCAGAAGAGAGAAAAGAATCATTGTTTGCCCCAGTGAAAGACGCGCTCCAAGACTCGGCCGTAGATAATTCATCTGAACTCAAAGTTATAACGACATAGCATGATTTCCGATTCTGACCAATAATGGAAACACATTTCAGAAAAGTTTGCGCGGGAAGTTAAAAAGTAAATGACCTCATTCTTGTATTCTTTCTCTGCAATCTCCCTCGGGCTGTGTTTCCGTGATCTAATACGGCTATGTGTTCGATTCGACAAGCGATACATTTCCTCATGAAATTTGCTCTTGAACTCTATCAAAGGATTTGCTTCTCAAGGGGCCCAAGTAGAAGGAAGCAAACAAAAATGCGATTCCGAGGGTTCCGGGCATTGAAACTCTGCCACACAACAACAACAAAACTTCAACTGCGTCATTATTCTTTCCTATTATCATTTAATACTGTTCCCGTGAGGAAAGTTTCCCATTCGTACGAACGACATTCCGGGCCATCTAGATGAGGCCCAGTCTTCGGTGATTCTGGTTTTCATTTCCGAGCGCAAAATACTTTGTCTCATGCCATCCATCATGGGTATCCAATGCTCGTCGTGAAGAACAGCAGATGGGCGGCTTTGCGAGGGCAAGGAAAACAGTTTTTGTTCTGGTCTGGGAAAAACCGAGAACGAGAGCTTGGGGGATCTAACGAAAAAATTCCCAGAACGGATGGGGATCGTTACTGGAAATTGCTTCAGGCTGCGTGCTTGATTATTACTATGTAAGTGATCAGCGACGCATCCACATTTTTCTCGGTACTCATATTCCAATATGAAAAATGATCATCTGCTTCCTCTTTGCGGAATGAGCAATTCAGGTCGATAAAAACTCAGCTAAAAACTCCGTGTAACATTCCGGGGATACCTTGAGTATTCAATAAAATGATCACAGTCAGCGGTTCTGGAGACGAAGTTATCTGCTGATATTCTGTGAAGATTCCCAGTCTGAAGATCGTAAAAACAGATCAGCGAAAGTGAGCCTACCCAAGGAAAACATTCTGCGAAACACTTCAGAAACCCGCTTCACTTTCATCACAACACCTATTCGTACCATGATCTCGTCATTCTGATGAAAAGATTTCAACGCCAACAAAAACAGGAGATGATTTATGAAAGGTCACCTTTCACCTCGCCGAGAATCTGGACGATCAGAAAAAACGCACGAGATATCGTGATAACCGGAGCATCGAGCTGTTACTGATGTAAAAATCCGAAGACATTTCAATAAAGAACCAGAATCGCTGTTTGTATCTGTGTATAACTTCTCTAATCTCGTGTGGAGTGTGATGTCACTCTTGTGCCCACGTCTCGAGTATTGCCTAGAGTATATTTTTGTCGATCGGTTCCCGAAAATCGAGTGCGACTTGGCGATTCGAGAGCATCTCAAAGTCGGGTGTTCTTTGTTTTCGACGCCCGGCATCAAATGGCACGCGAATCGTCAAGTTTCAATCGATCGAGCCCGTTCAAAGTGCATTCGATATGCTTATACATATACATTTACACATATATACATATATACATATATATATATATATACATATATACATATATACATATATACATATATACATATATACATATATATATATATATACATATATACATAAGGACTTTCATCTCGTTCCGTCGGTTTCTAGCTCTCATTTGCCACCAAACCAGCCAGCCGGGGCTGTATATGTGTGTGCTAATATACAACCTCATGATGAAGAGCCTTTGTTCTCGACTAATTCAGCAGTAGAGGGGCTCGGTTGGCTCCTCAGACGGTTGCTCATCCGTTAGGTGAGCTGGCTGGTAACTTCTTTGCTGTCAGGGAGCTTGAACGGTGAAAATGCACGCCATTCAGATGATATGTAAATTGGTTGCCAACTGCAAACGACGAAAGCTACTCATTCTCCACCAGCGAGCTGTGCACGAGCGGACTCGGACGGCTAGAGAACGGTGAAAGCCGTCGGTCGGTCGGGCTGACTCGAGTTTCTAATTTGGCGAAAAACCGTCCGCGCGTCAGCTCTATTCAAAGCAACCCTTGAGGATGGGTTACGCTCGTCTATGGCTTCCATCCAGGAGCCAACGACGGTTTCCCTGTTTTTTCGTCTTACCGAACGAACGCGAACGCAGAGCGGAGATCATCGATTACGGCCAAGTCCTGAGCACGAATTCCACCGAAATATCGGTGGCAGGCCAGAACCTGGACGAAAAGATTGCAGCTTATGAAGTCAGCCAGCGAAAATTCTGGCAGTGATTCCGTGACCGGGATTAGCTCTTCTGGGACCCGGAGCGGTCCTCGGAGCCTTCCCAAGGGATCTACGAGCGAATGTTCCGCGGAATTTGTTCAGAATAGACTTCCAAACCTCAGTCTTCAGTTCGATGAAAGAGCATGATCTGAATCAAGTAGGTTAGGAAACACTGGGGAGCTCTGTTCAACCCTTTTTTTTATACTTGTAGCTTGCTACGCGGCAGAACTTTGGTCGTCCAGCACTCGTACTCTTCCTGAAACTCGTGGACGGCTGTCTACACGTATTACACCTAGTTTCTGAGCAGCATCAGTCACATTCGTCGGATTGATTCCCGAATGAGCGGCAACGTAGTCACCGCTTGAAACGAATTCACATTAAGAATCTCCTCTCATATGCGAATCAGAGTCACTCGAAAATTCCCGACACCTGAAAGTTTTGTTCTTCGACGAAGTCATCTTGAGGGCAAGCCGAAAATGCCCTCAAGATCCAGTCCTCGCGAAAAAAAAACACATCTTTGACCAATGAAGACCAATAGTCCCTTAGAATTGACGTCTCAAGATTAGAACTTGTAGAACGGATGATGTAAGCCCCACAGAGCTCCTCGCGGCCTACGGAAGCATCCGTAAAGGGCAATCTCTCTTTAATTAAAACTTCCTAATCTTTGAGATTCGGGGTTCATTCCAGTGTTAAATATACAAACATCAAATCGGCTTGAACCAGGAGCAGACATGCGAATCCCAAGAAGGTCACCACTAAGAAAAGAGATCATGGGGGTTACTGATTAATTTAACGTGTATCTCAGCTTCAATGAACGTGTTCCGCGTTCGGTTACGGAGCTCTATCCAATGCAGGAAGCGAGGGGTACTCTGGGAGTCTCGGGGTTGCTCGACAGTCCCCGTGAAGTCCCGGGTTGCGGAGAGGTCGGAACCGCTGACTCAGAGGATGAAGTCGGTCCAAGTCTTGTTCCTGGATCGTTTCTGGGAAGCAGAGCTCGAACGGGTGTCGCTCTAGAACGGCATCATCACGTGGCAACAGAGACGAAACGTGCAGGAAAAGAAAATCCGTCGACTTGAACTGTATCATTTTGCGACGAAACCACTCGCGGGTTCTTATCATTTACCATTTGAACCCAAGTTTCCTGATCGGATTTTCTCTTCTCGGTACTGCAGCGTTCATCAACAGAAGATTCTGACTTCGTCCCCAAAAACGACGCCGGCGGTATAACGCTACTGAGCATTGCACCATGAGAGAAAAAGAGTGAAATAAAAAGCAAAGGAATCTTGAACCCGGAAACCGTTTGAAGGCGATGATGCGACTGATGGAATTACCTCAGTGGCGGAATACCTACAACATTGTTGAGACCAATCGCGTGTTTATGGATGCCGCGGATGAGTTGACTGGCGGACGGATAGCTTAAACATCCTGATGAAAGACCTGTTGTGCGTTGGATGTGTCAAGCTGCCGTGAAGAGCCTGTCGCTGCTGCTACACAGAACATTCATTCCGCGGCTCTATATTTTTCTGTGTGTGAACATATCGCAAGATCGAGCATTACCTTTCAGCTGGCATCCAGAAAGTCCGGAGCGAAGTGTAAGTGAATCGACTGCTTGCTTGCTGGCTCGCTCACTAGCGGCCTTTCTTCGGCCCATAACACTTTGCTGGCGTGTGGGGCGGATATCGCGTATTGTTCCAGGGAACGTCTGTTAGGAGGCTCTCTGCTGCAGAAGCGTCAACGGAGGCAAGGTCGAGGGGGGAGAAATATATAAGTTGCGGCCGGCGGTCAGAGACATCGCATTCGGATAGTTCCTTTGACTCTAGCAACATGGTGAGGAAAAAGACTATTGTTCGCCACACTTGAAGCCAGACAGCAGACGAGCTGGGCTTTCGGATGTCTCCTGCCGGCCCGCCCGCCTGCCCGGTCGCCGGCCGGCGTTTTGTCCGTTCGCCGTTTTGATCTTTCGCTGTCCCGTTTGTTCGAACGCTTTGTGAGATCCGAGATCCCTTCGGCTTCCTCCGACATCTCCAATGCTCCACAAAATCAGATTTTGCTCCGAGTTTCCGAGCTGGGTTTGTGATTGGTGATGTGTTCCTACAAGATGTGGAGTCTGTTCAAGGAAGCCGATTGAGTGGTGTACTTGGAGGAATGGACAAGGGTTCGAACAGTTGGTAAGGCATCTTGTATCTTCGATAACGACTCAAAATCTTGTAATATGCTTCAGCGTGGATACATCGCCCTCGCTGTTCTTGTCGCCGCCCTCTTCGGAACCTCGTACGCCGGTTATTTTCCGGGCGGTGGTCATGGGGGAGGATTCGGTGGAGGACACGGAGGATTCGGGGGAGGGCCCGGACGATTCGGACATGGAGGCTTTGGACCTGCACCCGGAGGATTCGGTGGAGGTCACGGAAAGTTCGGGGGCCACGGACGATACGGCGGAGATTACGGAGGCGGGTACGGAGGAGGTTACGGAGGTCCGGAGAACTATGGACCTCCTATGCCCTACCAGTTTGGTTACAGCTCTCAAGATGCCGAAGGAACTCACGGCCACAGCCAACAATCAGACGGACGTCGAGTGCAAGGGCACTACGTGATTCAACTCGCAGACGGTCGTCACAGAAGAGTCGACTACACAGCTGATGAAACCGGTTTCCACGCAAAGGTGAACACCAACGAGCTCGGAACCGAGTCGAAAAACGCTGCCGATGCCATCTACGAGTCCTCGGCCATCCCTGGAGACCAGGCTGCCATTCAGAACGGACCTGGGCCGAGAGGGCCCTATGGAGGAGGCGGTCATCACGGAGGCCCACACAGAGGTCGGGGCTTCGGTCCCGGCAACTTCAACAGATGGTAGTTCAAGAAGATTCTCGTACACACTGTAGATACACTTCAAATTGATTATTTATTGGCTCCTCCTCGTGAACTCGTGGAGGTTATTCATGTAAGCAATCGTTGGCTGGCATGAAGCAGCTACTTGGGAGGATGCGGTAGGTTCACATCATATCTTCGAAATTCCATAATGAGCGAAGCGGCATTTCCGGTTTTGTGAGAGGCCTCTATCCTACGGGCATGAACGTTCCATCATTTGTATTGAAATCGAATAAATTTGAAGAACGCACTTTTTGTTTTTATTCTTGACTTTGACGTTTCGATACCCAAAAGCTCGCCGTTTCCGGCGACCACTCGATTCAGGGAAATCTGATGCTGTTTCTCAGATCAGACTTTATGAGCGGTTTAATCTTCGCCTTCTCATGGAGCTGAACCGTAGATGAATCGAGAGCTTCACGGGGAAATTCGCGCTGAGCACCTAGCTTGTGCTCCATGGGTACAGTTTGATTCGATTAGAGTTCGATTCGGTTCCTTTCGTCGAGATTCTTGAGGAGTAGGCTTCGTAATTCCAGCGGTCCGATATCTTCCTACACTGTCCAACGGTTTTCACCTGAATTGACTTCGCTGAATTGAATATCATAGCGCCAGTCAAACACGAGGGCTCAGAGAGAGTATTTCGCTTGAAAACCGAATCGATTCACCAGTCAATTCCACCATATCTTTAAATGAACTACTTTGAGCTAACTAGAACTGTCACGAGCTCCAACGGGGATGAGGGTCGCGCAGAGAGGGTGTCAGAGGAGCAGAGCTTTTTCACGAGCATGAAATCAGGGCGAACCATAACCACTGAAAAGACTGCCCATTAGTTTCTCTTCGCTTGATTTCCCCACGTCATTGACACGAGCTTGAACTACAGTGAGTCTCAGGTCTTGACTACTCGGCACCGAATTCCGGGTCACTCTAATCAATCTCACTTGTTTGGATATATTGCTCGGTTGGAAACCCCCACGGGACGCTGTAAACAATACGGTCACCACGGCAACCGAGGCCTAGTGAGACTTGAACCCTGAGTGGGATCTGTTCGGCGATGCTAGCTGACATTTCCTTCTCAACGGGACGAGACTTCCTACCGAACACTGCGGAGTGAATTTGCCAGTCAAAGCAAATTGCGTAAAAACAGAGGTTGTAGTGGAAGTTGCAACTTCCCGTCATCGGTAGTGCAGCGGTTTTCGCCGATCATATCCTGGTAGACATGCGTTTGAAAAGCGTCATGTGTGATTCTATACAGCACAATGTGTGCACCGGTGTATGTTGGAGGGGAGATTCTAGTATCGTGTCGTGCGGCGAAGATCACGCAGTCAGGAGCTTCAAACCCGATGTCGATAGAACTTCGATCGAAGAACGCCGGTGAGTACGCCACTTCGATATCTTGAAATGAGAATAAAATGGGAATCAGCGGTATCTGATCATGCTGCTCTTGACTTTTGAACAGCTTTGATGAAGGAGTCTTCCCTACCGGCATTTATGCGATTCCCTCGGCCCAGAAAACCGAAATCGTGCTCATCACTTGCTCCGATGGTAGGTGTCAATCAACGGGTCGATAATTGAACTTCTTCATTCCATTGCATAGAGGTAACTCTTACGTACCCGGCAGGAAAATATCGCCTAGCAAGCAAAACGAGTGAACGTATCATCGATGGCCACACAGGCGCGATCCTGAGTGCCGGATGGAGCCACGATGCCGCTCTACTGGCTACAGCTGGCGAAGATGGAACACTGAGACTGTGGCTGAGGAACGGATCTTTCAAATCCAATTTAGCGGAGTATGGTGAGTATGAGGATAACGCGAAAATCGGAGAAATAGTGAACGAACCTTCTCGACAGAAAGACCATTTTCCAGAAACACCTGTCACTTGTGTGTCCTGGAGCCCGATCGCACCCGAACTGGTGTACTCGGTAGACCAAAATGTTTACTGGCGCGCACTCCAAGGCGAAGACAAAAAAGCCCGAACGTGGAAAGCTCATTCTGCTACGGTCACAACAGTGGCCATAAGTCTCCAAGGGATAATCGTTTCTGGTAAGCGTCCATTCGGAAGCGTTCCGCTCGTTAGATCGGGACGAGTGTCGTTACTATTCGAGCATTTCAATTATAGGCGGTGAGGATTGCAAATATAAGTTGTGGGACACAGGCGGCAAATCACTGTTCTACGGAGGCGCCATGGACCAGCCCGTGACCTCAGTTGCATGGACGCCGAACGGGGAGTTGTTCGCGGTGGCCTCCTTTGAAACGCTCGTCCTTTGCCACAAGACTGGGGTTAGTTCGTATGGCAGGACGATTATTCCTCCGTACATGTTCCGACGTATCGGAAATGCAGTTTCGACATGATCTCCAGAATTCGCACGTTTCAGTATGTGATCTCGAAGGACTATCCTTCATGTCAGAGCGTCTCTTCGCTGTGTTGGAACGACTGTGGCACACAGCTGGCAGGCGCATGCTCAAATGGCAAAGTTCTCCTAGCGTCTCTCGTGGATCGAACCCTTGAATGGAATCAATACGAGGTTTCTACCGTCGGGACGAAGCTTTGTCTTGTCACTGATGTCAACATGGAACAAGGATCAGGCGTAGAGCTCACTTTCCAGGTTGGTTGTTGGGTCCTTGTAGAATCAACAGAGAGTCTCACCGTCGGATGTATCACATTCGAGTATTAAACACGACGACCTCACTCACTCCTAGGGCCAGAGCGCTGCTCAGTTGTCGCTTCAATTCGGACACCTAGTGGTTTCAACAAATCAGGCTGGTGGAGTGTTTGTGTACGCGGCGGGCCAGTGGCAAAGGCCAACGTTCGTCCGACCGTCCCTCGTGTCTCCCATCAAATGCTTCCGACAGAGCAGCAAGTACGTGGCGTTCATTGACAGCTCCGCTATCTACGTTTATGCCTACAACGGTGAGCATCCACCACCAAACTCGTATTTGTATCGCGTCCAGGAGCAGTTTTCTTAAGAATCATTGCTCTGTATCCTGAGTACTTTCAAAGTGGTAGTCATACTCCACAGGGAAGAACCTTTGCACCATTCGCCATCCCTTTCTTCGAGCGAACATCTTCAGAACTTTCGATCTCAATGATGAAGTCGTCGTACTCGCCGACCAGAACTCAATTCAATTTTTCAACATCAATACTGGCAAGCAGTTGGCTCCGCCCTTCAATCACGAGGTACACCGGTTGCGATGGAATTCTAGATTTATTCGTAACCGAATGATTCAACTTCGACTCGGAGGATGACGCCCTCCTGAAGCCGTGTATTTTGTCCCACAGCGTCCGGTGAAGGAGCTGCGCATAGAGCAGATAAGTTGGCCGGAATCCTTGTCCGGAGGAGAGCATTTGCTGAGTCTCGTGGATGCTGAGGGCCAGATGCATCTCTTGTGTCTCCGCGGTAAACAGGCCTACAGTTTATTCGCTGGTAAGGATCAATTCCAAAGACTGAGCGGGATCTACAGCCAACAGATATGAGGGATTCACATAATAATGAAGTTTACGACAATTACAGAATCGCAAATCATCTGCACAATGTGGAGCGAGACGTCGCGCCAGCTTTGTGCTCTTAGGGACGGACAGCTCCTCGTGTGGGAATGTCCGTGGAGCTTCAACGTGGCGGCGAAGCTCATGGAACTCTCCAAACACACGTTCCCCATCGCAGATGTTGGGACTGGGGGCAATCTGGAAACATTCCACGGAAGTCTCGTCACTTTGAAACGAACAAACGGCTCGCTCTTCAGTCAGGCTGTTCCTCTATACAGCGAGAAAATCGAGCAAGCAGTCGAAAAATCTCAATGGGATTCAGCCCTGAAGATCGCTCGATTTTTCGATGTGAGTCGTCTCGACGACTCGAGAACCATGCTATAACTGCAAATCGTCGACAACCATACTGAATCGCGCTTAGAAGTACCCTCCTCCGGACGAGTTTCACCATTCTGAACTACGTTCCTAACGGGTCAAGCAACGAATCATCACCACGCAAAAATTACATTACAGACGAATCAGACCTGGTGCACACTGGCGTGCATTTCGCTGTTAGGGCGTCAACTCACTATCGCTCGAGACGCTTTCACAGCTCTCGGACAAGTGGATCGCGCAGATTATCTTGACAAAATCCGTGAACAAGGCGGTCAAATGGAAGGGCTCCTGGTGCAGCTTCTGGTGACTGGTGCGTATCCCCCAAATTATGTATCAATAGTCCGCTTCAGTCGGAAAAATACTGAAGATCGATTTTGAAACCCAGGGGGACGGGCCCGGCAACAAGTGGAGAGTCAGATGGTGCAGATGGGGAAGATTCTCGATGCAATCATGTTGAATGTGCATGCGCATCAATGGGACAGGTGAGAAAATTTGACTCAGCTTTGCGCAGGATCGAGATCGCGGGTCCTTATCTTGAGATGAATTCAAAAACTGCATGATTCTTCTTTTAGAGCGCTTTCGTTGGCGATGAAGCAGAATGCGCACATCGACGTTGTCCTCGCTTACCGGAAGAAATATCTGGAGCGGTTCAACAAAGCTGAGGACGAACCCTTGTTCATCGAAACTAATCGAAAGGTAAAGAGATGGTCCTTCTCATTTGCCCGATTCACTCCCACAGAGCTCCAAACAATCGAAGCCGCTTATGCGCGTTCCCACGTATAAGACAAGTCCACGTGTTAGCGATTAATGTCCACCAATGGCTGCATTCATTCTCGGTTCTCCGAGTTGTAATTCCTGCGATCCTTCATCGATCTGCAGTAACGATGAGAAGACGATTTTTTTACTTCCCGAGTTGTCGCTTGGCAGCGGTTTCGAGGGTAGAAGGTGAGAACTGATCGCGACCTTTCTTCTTTCTCAGTATAAGGCTGACGACATGGACTACATGAAAATACGGGAGATGGTTTCACAGCAAAGTGTCGTTGAGCTGTGAATCTCGAGAGAGGATTTCAGAGAACGGAGACCCGGAGACCTTGAACTAAATAAAAGCGTTCGCATTTCTGATTCAATTATCGTCTCGTTGACTGCATCGATTTGAAATAGTACGATCAAAGCTGATTTTCGATACTGAGTATTCTCCCTGGGCATGGTAAGTCGCAAAAATTACCAGCGCACGCCTCAATCAAGGTAGGCTTAGCAATGTTATCAATAACCAAACCTCGTTAGTCAGGAATCGTGCGGGACGGGATCTCCGTTGGGCCTGACGGGCTAACTTCGCAAAGTTTCCTATTTCGAAACTAACAGATTTCTCGTACAGATAGAGTTGAAAGCCGACTTTGAGCGTACAATTAGTTTTACTCCAGGACCGACATCTATGCGAGTCTGCTAATGTTCTTTAGCGTCTGATACGCCGCCAAGATGTGACTCAACATCACGGCTTATCGGACCCTAAAAACTTCGATTTGGGAAAGTCTCACGAAGTTCCATGAACAGAGCGGGGTTCGGGTGTCGGCTGCCTCTGAATAGTTAGTCCGCCTTAATAGCATCGGAGTTTCGGTACACCGTTGAGATGCGCTCATTTACTCGGTCCGTCGAGTCCAGAATAATGAGGCTTCACTATGGTTCTTCATCCTCTAGATGCCTCTCAAACACAGTCCATGCCAGCGTTGTTTCAAATCACGATATTGAGTAGATATCTGGGGGTGGAAGGATGCAATTAGTATTAGAGTGTCGGTATATCGAACATTGATGCCCAAAAAATCATTCAACAGGGAAGAAATAACTGTCTCATCGTGTTGATGGTCAGGTTGCTGCATAGTTAGGCGGAACAAATCAGCACCCGGATCCGAATGAGATTCTGATGCAAAATGGGAATACAATTCTTGGAATCACCCCTTAGAACGTTTAGAGCGTCCTGATTGGTACTTCGTGCTGTGTGAGAACTAGAGTCAAGCAGCTAACCAAAACTAACTCACTCGTTTCTCGCTTCGTCTAGACCGCGAGATTCCGAGTACCTCCGCTCAGCTGTTTCGCCTCGGTGCTCGGAGTACACAGTGTAGGGATTCCTCGCATCATGTCGGAAAGAGAAATTCTTCTTCTAGAACCCCCATGCTCTTCGTATTTAACGAAGACCTTTCCATTTGGTTCTCATTCGATAAGAAATCTCAGCATAACAAGTGATCCGCTGTAGAGTCAAGATGTTGAGGTTGTTAAGCTACTACTCGGCTGAACCGAGGGACGCGGGCAGACGCTGTTTCGGTGGTGCTGCAGCTCCAGGAGCTCGCGAACAACTCCCGAAAAGGTCAAAAGTTCAAAGCATCGGAGAAGAACCACGTTTGTGCACGATTGATGAGGAGTTGTCGGCAAAACGCCATCAGGAGCAGCCACCTCTCTACGTGACTCATCCCGAGGCGAGAGACAGGATAATACGAGTTTCCGCCAAGAGGAGACTTGTCAGCAGCCTCAGAGGTACTCTCATTTCATCATGTGATGAAGGCGAGTCTGGAGCTACCAAAAAGCTCAGACGTCTGGAGGCACCCGGACCCGACAACGGAGAAATCGACTCGTACGATTCCCTTCAAGAGACCACGGAAAAAATGACAGAAATGTCCCTGAAGGAAGCGTAACCCGCGATTTCTGTCGGGCGTCTCATCGATTCCTGGATCTTGTGCTTTAAAATCAAACAACCGGTCACTCCCATCTCCCACATTTATCAAATGTATTTTTGTATAATAAATCTCGATGCGTTTACAAAATTTTTTTTTCTCGAAGTCAAAGATAAGAGCTGCCGTTCATCTTACCTACATCACTTTGCGCTGAAGTTCATTCTTCCAGGACATGAGTCCATGGACCTGGACCCTCCCCTGCTTCCTCGGGAAGAGTCATTTCGAAAATGGTGCAATTCGAACAGATATTATGGAGCTGAATGAAGAGTTTGATGGGTCTCGATAGCCATTCTCATTCGGAAGGTGACCATCTTTTTGAGACGACCTGACAATTATTTTCCGACAATTTAACTATGGTCCAGAAAGAGCTGACCACGGTTCTATGGCGACGTGATCATATTCATCAAACTCGATACTCAAACCTGGGAAAGTTGAGAGAGTCAGGAAGCCAAGTCGTGGAATAGATCCAAATCCTTGAAGGAGGTCCTAGTGACACAACGCGGCAAAGCATCTCACGGGCTACATTGCGGCATCTCGATGTTGTGGAGGTAGTCTCTCACAATTTCGGTTTGAAAACGGCTCTCCTGTCTTAGCGGTTGAAACATTACAGAACTCCCGGAGAAGCGCTTCGTTGTCTTGTCATCGGGGAAGCTTTCGTAGACACGAATTCAGCGAGGGCAGGATGTTATGCGGCTAGAAACGAGTATAATCAAATCACCCATTATGGTGAGACGTTGGGGAGTCTTCGATAGCTTCCAAATATTCCTTTCGCTCAATCTTTTATTTCTGTAGACCTCGTCCATCGAAACACTCCTCGATTCCGCCCAGCCTCACGAAATTTGCCTCCGATCGTCCTGAGGTCGAGAGAAGGTCTTTCAGGAATTCGCAGCGTGAAACCTTCAGGACGGGAGGCCACGGGTGATGGCTCTTCACGTCAGGAGCCTCTAATGAAAAGCATCGGGAGTCCCTCCAAGCGGTCGGCTGCAAAGTTGGAGCCGAGGCTTTCGGCTCGCGCCCATGACGAACGGGGATGCTTCACCGTACGGAGAGGTCGGGATGTCGTCGAATCGGAACTCATCTCAGGACCACGCACGTATTCGGAAACTCGACGTTGAAAGTTTCAAACATCGGTTGCGACGATGAACGCTCACTGTAGAAATTGCTGAGGCGCTCATTTTGAAGAACTTGTGCTGTACGATGGAAAGTGGATCTGAGTGTTGAAGAACTTCCGAACCGCCACAGTTCGCGTATCCCTCAATCCCTCGATCTGTTCGATGGACATTCTTCAACTCGAAGCAACGTTCGTCGAAAATCTCGAATTTAGCTGCCAAGTTGACCGAACGAGAATACCGTACGTGCCTTGACAAGATGATCTCCAGAGTTGAAGAAACGGCACCGGTGTGTCCTTGGTGGTGGCCGATAATCTAGACCAGAACTTAGCGATGGACCGCGTCGAAGTTTCCCTCAAGCCTATTGATTTCTGACGTCAGAAATAGTTTCCGATGAGCCCCCCTTTTATCGGTAGAGTCGGATCGACGGAAGGATTGAGCTCACATTCCTTGAGTGCCCCACCGTTCACACAGAGATAAAATGTGGCCAATCTGATCACTTTTCGGCATAGAGGATTGCGAAATACGGAATCCGATGAAAATCCATGGAAACTTCGCCTTGATGCCCACCCCGTACGACAATCTCCACGGCAGTCGAAGATTCGTAAGCAATGAATTCTTCACCGTTTTTCACGGCAGAAATATCCGAAATCGTACTCCCAGCCGCTTGACCGCAACTCAGACCGGTCTTGAATTGCAGCGAGCCGTTGGAATCGTAGATAGTTGGAAGTGAAGCCTAATCGTCCGTGTTTGACTGATTCGATGAGATAAGATCTTTATGAAATGTCGCAGATGAGCTCGTTATTCCAACGTCCAGGTCCGCATTCATCGGAGAATGGAGTACCGCGAAGCCCGAGGTCTCGGAAGCTGGATAGAGCCAGCATGGAGGTTATTTCCTTTCAGGTGCTCGTGGAACTTCCGAAGAGGAGCGAATTTCTGCGCATCGCATGAGAGGATCTTCTAATGACGATTGAATGAAGATACGGATAGGTGTCCTCGGACCCCGTTGCTCTACGACATCCGCCAGACTGTTTTCTTGTATCAACTCATAGATAATGCGGCTGTTGAGGTCCTACGACACGCGGGACCTGAGAAAAAACTCGTTCGTGACTAATGCAACTCAGAGTGCACGCAAAAACCTCTCCAAGGGGTCAAAACTTCTCTGCACGGGATAGGAGAGGCACGTTAGTACTGGTAGGGCGATATAAGTCACTACCAACAAACTACCAAATATTTTCTTCAGATTAGCACTGTATTTCTTCTGGTGCAATCGGCAAGATTTTGTTTTTGTGAAGTATGTACAGCTCCCTCTGCTACAGCATGATACACGAAATGGGATATTTCGGTCTCCATCGGCTCGAGCTTTGGGTGTCGCGGCCTTGTCCATCGTTTGCTTGGCCTTCTCTCCAAAATTGTGCGCGATTGATGAGCAACGTTGGAAGACCAGGAAGCCAGCTATCGGGAATAGCGTGCTGTGTCCAGGACAAATCCTGAGGCAAAAGACAGCAGACAGCAGAGACAGCCGGCTCAGAGGTCTTCTGTACTTTTTTTTGCTTGGATGCGCGGATCACAAACGGATGGCAGGGACCAAACATGTCCTCAGATCGAGCCGGAGAGAGAACTTCTATCTGTAGAGACTCGTCACTCTTCGTATTTATGGAGGATATTCACACTTGGTTCTCATTCGGTGGAAGACTTCATCATCCACTGTAGAGTCGAGATGTTGAGCTTGTCGAGCTACAACTCGACTGAACAAAGGGAGGCGTGCAAACGCTCGTTTGGGACTGACACAGCCCCAGAAGCTCACGTAAAAAGTTCGAAGCATCGGAGAAGGGGCACGTTCGTGCACGATTGATGAGGAGCTGTCAGCAAACCATCACCAGGATAAGCCTGCTCTTTCCGTGACGCATCGCAAGACGAAAGACAGCAGAGTACGAGTCTCGACTAAGCGGAGATTCGTTAGCGGGCTTCGGCGGTCCTCCGATTTTTGAAGGGAGCGCAGCCAATTGGCCCTGGTCCTCATCGATTCTTGGATCTAGGTCTTCAAAATTATTCACCCGGTGACTTTCACATTCAGCGAATGTACATTTCAACACGTTTACTAGAAATGTCTCTCGAGTTGGATCGAAAGTTCGCACCAATCCAGGAAGTTTCTCGTGGGCGTCTAGGGCTTCGATTCGTTTTCATTCTGAAAAAGCGCGCTCATGTCAGGGTCACGCTTGGGAATCCTGGGAATATTAACATAGGTGGAAGCAATGTGTGGACCGATTTGATCGCGATCGAGAATTACAAAGCGTGGGAGTGAGTATAAAGGCGCCGGCGTCGAAGCTCGCGCAAATTTGGGTCCTGCCGGATAAGCCGCTGTTCCCCACGGTGACGTGCATGAGGCCCGAAGCTCTGTGTATGGAAGTTCACAAGATTTTCCGCGCACCAGTGCGAGGATCAGGAGGCGAGAATAATTTTGAATTACATTGGCTGAACGGATTATCAAGGGATTTCCGACTTGTCCGCATGAAGTCTGTCCGCTCCATCAATTCATTGCTAGTTGCTATAAAGTAATCCCTCGCTCATTCGCGCTTCGTTATTCGCGACCTCGCTTATTCGCGGTTCTCTAGAATAAGGGTGGTGTTTGTGGGCAGATTTATGAGAACTCTGTTCCTCCGTGTACTCGACTTCGGTAATGTGTTCAAGTTCATAACATCACGGGGCTCTCGACTCACATTGCTGGTGGCTGAGATGGAGCTTCGCAGCGAGCTTGGGACGATCATCTTTGATTAGGAGGAGCTTTACATAAAAAGCTTCGTCGCAGCTAGAATCGGATATCGGTATTGGATGTTGAAGCACGTGGAGATTCGTAGAGTCGGTATCAGAGCTCGCGATGAGTGCTACTGGTGTATGGGCTGGAAGTTACCTTCAAGTATTCCGAAGAATAATACATTTGTATCTTCCCGAGCGAGGTGTATCGATGAGCTTATTAATATTGTAACGGGTCTGCGCTATTCCAGGGGATGTTCTCGAAGAATTGCGATGAAATAGGATCAAAGCACTACTTTTGGGTCACCGATCCGTGATGGGCGATCCATATGTCCATCATGAGGCGTTTTCCTTCCTTAATGAATCAATGGGATTCGGAGGAATATGTCGATGATAATCGTGAAAAATCGTGATGGAAAGTGAGCAAGTTTTGCTGATGGATATCACCACGAAGAAGTGATTGCCCGTAGAAAATTATACCACTCCAGAAAAAGCCCATAACTGGTAGGTGGCCCGTAGCTAGTTCTCTCACCCTGCTGGTGACGCGGTCGCATCACATGAATTTCCGCTCGCAATCGGAGCCGAACACCTTCCCAGATGTGAGTAAAAATTGTGTTGTCGGAAACCTCCCTTTTCCCTCCGTCCATAGAGCGAGCATAAACAAGAGCCAGCATTCATCGACGAGAATTACCCCAAAAGACCGCACAATTTCCGCCAGGAAGGTTTCAAGCTGACAATGAGGAAGAGTTGCTTTTTTGCAATTCATTCGATCGTTGTATCCGATAGCTGTCAAAATGAGCCGAAACCAGTTCGTTGGCTGCTCCACAGCCGGTTTCTCGGATACAATCATCTTATTTCTCGAGTAATTAGGCTTGAGTTATACCGTCTTGTCCTCTCCATTATTCTCCCGCTTATCTTGGGGAGTATGACAGCGGATGTGCGTCTGGAAGGAATAGCAATTTTTATTCTCCTGTTTAATTTAATTTGATTAACGAACTTGTGGTCGCCATGTTTCAGAGCACTTCAAAGCTGTGGATCTCCAAGATCCGCCATGCTCAAACCCCGATGTCTGAAAATACGAACTGTAAAGTGGATAAGTGATTTCTGGCGCGCCGCTTTGGCTCCGCGATTGCAGTTGCTACCGGCTGTGAATTTTCTCAAGCATCTGCTTACTCGGTTGACGAACTTTTAATGCGTTTGTGGCTCTCTCTCGGACGGCAGCATGACTTGCTGTCGAGGCTCTGAAAGCTTCCATGGGGTCTCTGAGACACTCGACGAAAGGGGACCGGATTAAGGATACCTGTGCTCTACAAGTTTCTGAGTGTACAATGGTCTGAGAGAAGGATGGATATGAATGGATGAACACGAGTAACTCTCGTTTATCAGTTCATCAGGTTAGAGAAAACAACAATCTCTGGAAGTAGGCTTAAGGTACCAGGTATGAACCCCCATCAGTTTTGGACAAGGTCCATGGATGTTAAGGGTCCGAAACTGGTCTGAAGGTCAGATTCACCTGACCACTAATGGGCCTCATCAATTTTGATTATGGTCCATAACTGGTCAATGAGAATAAAAATTATAAACTAACAATCCCTAACAATTATAAACTGTGTCCAAGGCTGATGGGGGCCTAACCAGTCATGGACCAGGTCCATACGTGGTAGGGGGTCCTTAACTGGTCAGGAGTTCCATAATTGGTGCATTTACTCTAGGTGACCGAAACTGCTAGATCATAAGATTTGAAATCACTACTTGTCCGCAGTTATATTCAAGGCAGGTACATTTGAAGAAGTCCTGCTGAAGTCTGGAGCTGGAAGCAAAAAGTTCATCATTAGAAATGTGCCATGGACTCTCAATTGTATCTGCTTCGCCCTCCGGCCCCACATGGACTTCTGCTCGTCATCTCAAAGTCATCCTGAGTTTCTTGTTTCGTCGTCGAGATTAGAGCAACCCCAGAGTCATCGACCTGTTCGCGGACTCTATCTGCAACAGATTCTCTTCGAAGCTTCACACAGCATTGGAACAGAATGAGTCTCATTTCTCCACCTCGATCCTCATGTTTCGGCTCTTGCCGTTCGAGGATTCGACCGGAAGTCGGGAGATTATCGAGACGATGGAGCCATCGATGCTTCGTACGATATCTGCAAACCTTTGCTCATTTCACCGACTGTCGGAGTTGCTTTCGGAACTTCGAGACTGTCCCCCACAACAGTTCTCTGAGCGATATTTCATTGAGAATTCAAGTAGCAGTTTAGTTGGTCTATGAATCCGCATCTATGATATCCCCCTCATGTACTTGTTTTCCCTGCGTGGGTTCTCCAGGGAGTTCCTCGGGCCGCCGACCGGTCTGCGGTCCCTGACCACGATGTCACTGTTCTGAATGAACTACTCGAATTCTTTCTCCGTTCTTTTTCGAAGATTTTCTCCCGGAGAACGAATAATTTTGTCAGCTCTGATGGTGATATCAGAAAACGGCCGGAGTTTCCAGGCTTCTCTCCGATCGATTTTCGCGGATTCTATGGTTTTTGGAGAACCGAACCCGCCGAAATTCTTCGGAACCAATAATCCTACCTCTCACATTTGCATGTTGTGATGAAAGAGGAGAGACTCAAGTAACGCCTGAATTCCGCGGAGCTCACCGCCAATAATGAGAAACTCTGGTGCCAAAAATTACGTCCATCTTCGGTCAAGAGGATGATCGGAACCCTCAGGCGTAGCCGAATCATCGATGGGAAGAGCGACACCAATGTCGAGATACCCGAATTGGACGCGGGATCTAGGAATGATGATTGGCAATGCCGGGAAATAGGATTCCTAGCTACTTTTCGATGAGTTATCTTGGGTGAGCAGGAGGGAGCACACGCGTTCGGTGTGTTTTGATTGCCCTTTCCTGAGTCCACCCTCTCCTCGAGTGCACTTTCCCTTGAGACGAATCTCTCTGATCGAGTTCTCTCCGAAATGCCGAGTGTCAGCCAGACGATCAAACAGCCGCACTCGACGAAGCGCCTCCGAACCTCCGGAATCGAGCAACGTGATTCAAGCGCGTTCATGTGCCAGTGATCACAGAGAATTTACCTAGTTTTGGGAAAGTTCTCGGACTCGGCGAGAGCAGGACAACCAACTGGTCAATCGGAAACCGGAGTCTGAGGGAGCAGGGCTCTCGGGCGGTGCATCAAGTTTTGCAAATGTAGACTTTACAGAGTGCACTCGTTACGGAATCATTTTCGACAAGCCGCTCCAGGGGTCCGCTGCGCGAGGTGGAAGCCGTGCTGTCGTTCACCGGATCGCCAGCAACGGAAGCAGTTAAAAGAGTTCCATGAATCCGCTGTGAGGTTCTCAGTGAATGAAGATCTCTTTGCGTTATGGCTCGTTGTGCGGTTCTTCTGCTGGTGACAGCTAACTTCATTACAGTGTTCGGTGAGTATCGTCGCATCCAGCGAGTTCTTTACAGGTGCTGCGAAGGCGTCACCTGCCATGGTCTGCTGAAGACCTTGTGACTCGGTGTCGATGGAACTTTTGGCAGATTTGCGATCCGCGAGTTCAGTCTCACACAACCTGAGGTTACGTCTCTCTGTTCGAGATAGGAAACTCTTGTGCGAGAGAATTATCTCCTCAAGAGCATGAGGCGATCGAAGCCGCGGTCCATGAACGAGATGTTCCAGAAGCGCGCCATTCGTAGCGGAGAAGAGAAATATGACGGTATCTCTTAGAGTTCTAGAGGATATCGGTTTGGTTTTCCGATCTCTCTGGTTGCTAGCGAGTGAGCAGTTGCTTCGAGTTGGCGGTCGTTCACAAAATCGTGCCTGTATACGACAGAGGTGGAATCAGGTACGGTTTCCGCGAACTATTGTGAGAAGTCCGTAGCAAGCTCAGCGATCCTCCTGCAGCGCGAGTCGGACGAACAGCCTTATACTGCAAAGAACAGAATTTCTCAATACGGATCCGAAGCGGATTTGCGAGCTTTCAACGTGAAGTATTCAACGAATGAAACACATACCTTTGTATTTTTCGTTCGACTGTACTGATGTAGTTTATCCTGAAGCCTGGCCTAGACGAAGTCTTGCTTCGTATAGGCCCATGTTCGAGGAAGATTTTCTTTTTATGGGGCTCAGCCTCAGAGTTCCATATCTGATAAGTTCCTCATACGCGAGACTTTGGAATGATATTTTCAATGATTTGGTTCCCGTGTCTTCCCGCGACCGATGAGCAAACGCGACACTGTCAGCCAAACATCTCTGACGTGGACATGATCGAGTTAAATGACAGTCGGAAATCAATTTTCCCCGGGTCCTTTCGGTTGAAGTGAGAGCGTAATTGTTCCCCCTTTTAATTCTCATTGATCACTTTCGTATTGGGAACGTCGTCTTGGTCGATGTACCTTCGAGTTCGAGGTTGCCGCAACGTCGGATTTCCTTTCCAGCAATCGTTCTTCATCGTGGGATGATTGAAACTCTTCCTCGTCGCTTAAATGGAACTCCCCGACGCGGTATTACGTGGGCGAAACGAGATCCAAACGTGCTCGAGCTCGCGCAGATTTGCCATCGTGAGATTTCCTCCGCTCGTGAACTCTACGCTTCACGATTCGCGCGCCTTCACTCATAAAGTAGAAGACGATCTCGCATATTCAAAGAGTTTGTTTTTCTTACGAAACTGGGCGATAGATTCGATTTCCTAAGCGAGTGCGAAATCGGCTACAACAATATGGCGTGTGCCACAAAGGAAGATGCCTCCTCGAATGTTTCTAGGGCTTTTCTTCGAAACTTTTGAAACGCTAGGTTTTGTCGCCGGCTAGAGCTTATACCCGACAGATGACAACGGAGTAGTTGTCTCCCATAGACATAACACATTCGGAACAATGGGATCGGACAAATTCGTGTTATGATTTCAGACGACACCGGTGGCTCAAAGTCGTCAAACCCTGAAACGGTCGTTTGAACTGTCGTTCTGCAACCACGTTTGTCTGGTCAACGTGCCGAGTGTCGGGAGGCCGATGGTTGGACAAAAACTTGAAAATAGGGTCATCCCGACACCTACAGACTGAAAGAGTTCATCAAGAAAACAGTTTCACTTGAGACCGAGCTGAGTTGCAAACTTGACTGCATGCCCCGTTAGTTCCAGGCCCTCTATGACTGCTTCGCTTCCTTTACCCACGACTGAAATCTGGGTGACCGATTAGGACTCGCTAATATTCTCGGAAACCCATCAATTACTCAAAGGAAAACGTAGTTCCCGAGCTTCCGATGTTCGAAACTCATATGAAATGCCTGTGATCGACAGCGCTGTCAGTGACGTGGTGGAACCGCGTTTCCAAAACTCGACGAGCGTCTCGAGAACGGCTCTGCAGAAATTCTTTAAGATCATATTTTTGAGAAATTCAAATCGATAGAATCTCGTCGGCTTCTGTTCCAGAACTTCGTTCCAACTTTCGAGATTAGTCTCGACGGAACCCGTGCGAAAACAGAAGGAACTTGAATCCGCATTCCCCACAGTGGTGATCATCAGCGTTTGCGTCACCATGGTTGTTCAAGTTTAATTCGAGTAACGAGATTCAGAATATGAAGGCAGTTGCCTCGGTTAGGGCTTCCGACAATTATGCAAAACAAATTCTCGTCAGAGCGATTTTGAGTAAACTATGCCACGTGCTTTCTTTTTACTTGGTGGGGCAGCAAGCGGAAGCCAAAGAGGCAGTCTTTATTTTTTTTCCGGCGTTGATCCGAAAACTGTTTTCTTGCTCTCCTTCCAAGGTTTGCGCAGCTTTCAGAGGCTCGTTTTCTTCTATTTGAGTCGCAAGCGCGAATATGTCGTCACCGTTCAAAATGAACGGCACGTGAGGATGGACTTTGAAACTCATTCCTGGGAGTTGTTTGAGAATCATGGTACTCGGAAAAGATTTTGGAATATTCTTAGAACTCTATTGAGCTGCTTCTCATTTTGAAATCCCGCTAAAGCTTCTATCATAGCTTTGGTTTCTGAACTTCGCTCTCGTCGCTAATGTCTTGATCAAATGTTTGTTCTCTTCTCGGACAGTTCAAACAGATAGAGAAAGCTTCGAGTCCATGAAAACTTTGCTTTGAAAAAGGATTCAGCAAACACATCCGTCGTTGAAGCTCGCTCCGGACTTTGGTAATGACCTGGTGTTTGCAGTTGACAACAGCTGACCTTGGTAAACAGACGAGGACGCGCTAACTGTGCCTTTCTGCAAATCCACGTGTCCTTTCGGTATCGACGATTTAGCGTCCGGTGCTCGAATGATAGTCACGCCTCCTGAGGGACTAGAAATCATTCGAAACTATTGAGGAGAACACGGATCCGAAATCGGAGTTTTCCAGAATGGAATCGCTTCAACTCAGGTCTTCTTGGAAGTTTCGAACAGGAGAGAGCACATCGGAGCTTCATCAGGAGCGTAAAATATTGGAATCTCATTGTTCCATGGCTTTGTTTACCTGCCAGCGCTGTTTGTTTATACGACCAAGTTCAATCCGCCGATTTGTTGGCTTCTCAGTTCAGATGCCGTTGGCTGCTTTTGGAAAAACAGCATCTCAGTCCATGTCTGACCTTGGAAAACACTAAAGTGTATTGCTGCTCTGCGCGGAACTAGTTTGCGAGAGAACGATTCAGAAGAAAAAACTTTTGCTTCATTGCTTGCTTGCTTGCCTGTCTGACTGTTGGCCTGATTACACCGTGTTCTGTTCGTTCGTTCAGCCTCACTGACGACCGAAGATCTGGGCAAGACTGGGAGTCGAATATTTCTTTTCATTCCCTATCTTCTCCTTTTGTGCGAAAGACAGAACGCTCCGAAGATACTTTAGAGCAGCAGTGGCCAATCTGCTGTTCTAGAGTATCCTGAACCATGCACCAGACCCCTAGGTGCATTCCAATTTACAACACGTGTATATTACGCGGGATAACACGTACCGTAAATCTTCAAATTGAAGCCGAGACTTCTATTCTGCTTCAAAAGTCACTGATTCCCGTCCATTCCAGAACTTCCAGTACTATCAAGTATGTTCTATTCGTTGGAGCAATTCCAGGCGTTCTCGTCGGCTGAGATTCCAGATGATCGAGGGGAGGGGTTTGGATATCAGAGGGGCTTCCATTTCTTTTGAGACTCCCGGGGCTTCTATTTCAGAGAGGCCCCAATTCCGGAGGGGCTTCAGTTTCAAATTTCACGGTATTTTGTTTATGAATTCCTCGATAGTTTTCGATCTCTTGGTGGGTTAATGTTGAACATCGGAAGAATCGCCGTCCTCGTAGAATCTGTTTCAGGTGAACCTGAGGCACACGAGCGGTGTTCCTCGAGACCACTTTATTTCGCGCCTGCTGAGCGGCTGATCGTCCTACACGGGTTTTAATTACCAGGATGGTTAACCAGTAATCTCCTGGAAGACACGCAAGCTCCATGCGTAACACGAGTGAGTGCTCTCATTAACCGAGCGAATATGGGTCTCCGCTTCACAAGAGGTTATATTTGGAAGAAGACATGGTGCAACTTGCCCCCGATTCTCCGCCGTTGGTTCAGTGGAACGATCAGGTCGGATTGCCGATCGTTTCTGGGGATTGCCTCATCTTCCGCATGATTACGACGAGGATTTTCCAGCCTGAACCCGGTGCCAGCAGCGAACCAGGGCTCGATGGATCTTTGTCTGTCGAGTAATTTCCGCTTGCTTGGACCATGTCTGCCACGCTCTCGACAATCACGCAACATTAGCTGTAAGCGATCTGAGTTTAGAGAGAAGTTGAGCAGTTCTCGTCTGGCTTGGTCGTGTAGTTTACTTGGAAAGATGACTTTCAGAGGTATACTGTCAACATCGCGTTCATGCATACAGTCCGTGGATCGAGCGGGTTGAAATGACATCGATAAGCCCTGAATTCGTTCGGAGCTGTTCCAGACCGACTGAGTAGATGAGTCGATCGGACGGTCGCTGTGATTCGCGATTCACTCGGTGATGAGTTGACATTTGGTTGGAATTTTCAAAACTTCCCTTTCATAGCTTCGAGTTGGTTGAATTCGTTGATCAACGGGATCGGAGCTCGGGGTAATACACCGTTGGAGCTCCCAGTGACAGTTTTCAAGCTTGTCTGTTCGCTACTTGAAATACGAGGAGACTGGCGTTGGTGGGATTGGGACAAAAGTGAAAATAGTTTTGCATTTCACACGCGTGCTCTCACTTCCTAATCACACGACTCATTATGCCGGCTCGGAAAATTCCCTCGGGCAAGCATAAAACGACACAGAAGTCTCCTGACTCCTCTGCAGACTGCTCCTCTGCGTTCAACACCTGCCACAGGTCTCCTAGTGAGTCCTAATTGAGAAGCGGATGGCATTTTGTAGTCGCGTGAAACGCTATTTAAAAACTGTCAGAAGAGGGTTCTCGCAGCTTTGCAGTGCACCGATCCAATCATGAGAACCCGAACTCAGAGTAACCAGATCACTACCGACTCCGCGAGTCTCCAACAACGGGTCTCGGATTTTCAGTGGGAATCTCTCGAGCACTAATACTCGCAAAATGCTACAACCGAAGTTTTGCCCTCTTGCCTCGCGGAATCTCGAAAATGGTTTCTTGAAAGCGTTCTTCTTGACTTACCGCTCTGTCGGTCGTTGTATTCCGCTGCTCGGTGCTCCATCAGAAATCTCTCAACTCTTGTATTCACTCTCCACATCGGAATGTTGTTTGTTTCCTTCCACGGCGCGGCGTTTAGTTCGCCAGTCAGATTTGTTCTCTCCGAGATTCCGGCAATGAGTTGAGATTCTTCCGGAGCGAGCCATTCAATCACGCTCATCGCTGTAATGTACCGCAAAGTAATTGTTTCCCTCAGTGATTCGGTTGAAAGATGCAATCTGAAGTCGCTTGTCACTGTTTGCGTGTTGAATCATCGAAAAGGAAGTTTTCCACAGAAAGTTTCAAGGGCGGAACTCCGTTGAACCTTGCTACGCAGTCTGCTCGATCTCCTTCCTCTTGGAAATCATGAAAACTCTAGAATTCGAAGTCTCCGACTGACGTTTTCCTCCGGGAGAATTCAATAGCGAAATACGTTTGTTGATCGAAGTCCCTCAGAAACGAGGTCTCTCGAGTTTTTTAGAAGGTCCGATGGAGTCATCGATCTTAGCGGAGCTCAAAGTAGCCGCGTCGAATGATGTTTTCCTGGATTGCGGGAAACGATTCCGCGATTGAGGATGTAAACAATCGGCATGAAATACGGCACTGTAAGGGCTATTCATCGAAAATTATCGGGTCTGTTATATCCACGGTCGACAACCCCACACTTTGAGCGGGGGCGAGTCCGAATCCTCCACTTCTCCCTCAGCGCTCCGTTAGATTGACGAGTGGATCTTTATTATAAGGATGTTCTCATCGTCCCAATGTTTTCAAAAATCCTCTCTCAAACATCGCTAATCTTGGACTGCGCGACGGAACGTGGCTCTGAGCCTTCGCCGAACGAGAATAGACCAACGCTCCCAGTTACGAAAGACAACACAATGCTCTTCTGCATGAAAGTCCGATGTGACTGGTCTGTGAAACACGATATGGAGCTTGATCGTAGCATGGAGAAGGACGTTGCCGTCACGATTTAATGCGTTTTCGATATGTTTTCATTGTTTGTGAGTTGAGTTAGCTCTCGCCAAAACTCTTTCTTCGTCGATAACTGAGGCGAACGACCTAAAGTCAATGTCCCGTCTATCAGAATCTCATCAATCAAACGGACGATATTGATTCCGTGTCTGCGACTGGATCGGACAATGTATTTGTTCGACCTACGTCTCTGATCTTCTTCTCGAACAAGAGACGAACGAAGCTGCTGAAAGTCTCCTCGGCGCTATAACTCATTCGAATCGAGGCCTGTTCTGACCCTCGGCCTCGACCCTCGTAGCAAATCCAGGATTGAATCCGGAGTTTCGAGCGGATCTTCCAGCGGTGTATTTTTTTCAATCTCTCGAATTGTAAATCGAGCTTTCAAGTGATCTACTTCATACACAATGGTGCTGCTTTGTTGAAATACGCGGAGCGATTCCTTGCTCTCAGTGCTCCGAAAACATCGTCGGAGCACCGGAAAGACTCTCCCTTCGTTCAGTGCGACGGACCTTGTCACGGAAATTCCTCCAGATGTTGCTGACAACGCCCACTCGACGTCTACCGTTCCTCATTTCCCATGGATCAAAAGCAAGCTTCATATCATAAAGCGAAATTATTCTGCGCTTCGTTCGAATTGAACTTCCATTACCTTCTCCTTAGGGATCGTCACTTAGGGCTCCGTCAGACATTGCCGAGTTCACGCTCGATTCCAGTTCCAGCTCGTTACGAACGGCCCCATTTCTCGTTCGGGAACTGCTGCAACTCCTTACCGCTAACGAGCACATTCTAATAAAATGTCACCGTGTTAGCAGACTTCACGTGCCGAGATGTGCGGATCTTAATTCCCAACGCCAACGGTTAATCACTCTCAGTTCAGGAGAACGCAGGGTATCCAAGGAGCTTTCGTCGGGAAGGTTGCGATACAAAAACGGAGGCGGCAGACTGCACGAAATGGGCGTGTTATGTTTCGCTAACGTGACGAGGGTCTGTCGTTCACTGGAATGGAGTGGAATATTATTCCGAGAAAAGTGGTCGTCTTTTGGGAATTCTGGGCGAAACATCAAATATCGATCATAGGAACACACTCAGGATTATGGGATTCGTTTCCGAGAAGCGAGACCAGCTGAGGGGGGTGAAGCATATAGAGCGATAAAAATATCCTCTTCGCCATTCACCAGAGAGGAATAACGTCCACTGCGTCGTTTCGCTCCTTTCCAGCTCCGCCGCGCTGGAAAACGGTTCGCGAAACGAAGAGGGGGAAATCTATTCCTCTAGCTTTCGGCAATTTTCCGGAAAACTGAGAACCGTGATCTGAATTCCCAGCACGGGACAAGGTATTGGAAGGACTTTATCAAGGCTGAGACCACGAAGCGAGGAGAAACCTTTGAATACGGGGGAGCGATCAGCGAGAGAAGCACGAAAGAGGCGTCGCCGGGATCCACAATGCATTCCACGACACGCCAGACGAGCTCGTTACAACTCCGATCAGTTGGTATTGCGAACTAAAATTGGAATCTGAAATGAGTCGGGATCCGTCGTCTTGAGCTTTGAATTGTATTGAAGTGCCGAGAACGCAGAAAACGCGGAACTTGAACCTTCTCGCAACCTCATTTGTGCCCTCGTAGAGGTTTGACATTGTTGGGAAGTTGTAGTAATTGCATCGTTGCGAAACATTGGCACGACGGAAAAGTAGCCCGTAGCGTGACTGGCTAGATATCACATACTTGAAGCATGCAGCGGCTGACGATTATCATGACAAACGAGGCCTGAGGCGGGTCTGCTGCTACAAACTCCAAACAATCTTCGCTTAATTCTTATTGTTGTCGCAGGCCCCGAATACTAGGTGTTTTGCTAGCTCCGGGTCAGGAAGCTTCCAATGAAAGGAGTTTGTGAGAGGTTGCAGGGGTTCCGCGATACAACGCAGTCCATGGTTTGGAGAGAACGAGCAGAAATGTTCAACAGAGATTTGCTTCGCGCAGAAAATACGATATTCATGCCTCCGATTCTTGCGTGCAGTTCATCCATCGACGGAACGGATCCTTCGTTCCAGTCTGCATCTCAAGCTCTAGTTCTCAGGCTGAGTCGTAGTTCCCCGATGAAAAACAAGACCAGCTAGACTGCTGAGTGGTCAAAGTGGTACAGAATGCCACTTCCGCAGCCAACGCTCAGCCGTATCGCGAATGGCCGATCGAATTCCATTACCCAAGGTTCGAGAGCCGGACGGACGTCGCGCTGAGGTGGAGAGAGGCAGGTGGAGAAGAGAAGGTGGACAGCATGAAAAACTGGACCAGAACAGACGGAGAATCGAGAAGTGGTTCGTCAATTGGATTCAACGTTTTTCCCTCACTTCGGCAGCAGCAGCAGCAGTGAAGTCTTTCGTTCCAATCTTGCGACGCAGCTGTTTCCTCCACTAGACGCCACATGACCGGTGGAGAGGGGCAGCAGAAGCCCGGAATGAGATTACCATGCATAAACACTGGCACGTTAGCGTAGACTTGCGAGAAAAACATGTGCCTGGCGGACGTGACTTCCCCTCCCCTGACACCAATGGATCCCCCGCTTATTTCAAATGTAAATTTATTCGCAAATTCATTGCAATATTCAATACGTATATACATCATTAGTTAATATATACATATTCAGTCGTCCTTTGCCAATTGCGCGAGGCTTGTCCCAAGCGGACACCACAACGCGTGGTCCCTGGTGCAGACGAGCCCGCAGCGGCGACAAATGCAGGTACTGGATGCTCGGTGGAAGCTTGACTCTTGGCACAGTTGACCGTGGTAGCCGTGCGCGATATATCTCGTGTAGACGTGCCTGCGGAGGTTCGCTGGTCCGTCCCACAGACTTTTCTGCTGGAGAATGGGATCTCCTCCTACCTCTTCCGTTGCTCTTGCGTTCTTCTCCTTCCACGAGGCTATGAACTGCGTGAACGCCGGGGTGTTGCTGCCCTTCATCCGACTCCTCATAGTTTCCACCATCGGCACGGTGTCCGCCATGAGATAAACGAATCGATTCTGGGCCGACCTGGACAGTCTAAGCGTTCTTTTCATGAACACGGTGAAGCTCTTCTCGAGAGTCTCGAAATTCGCCATCGTTAGATGGTTCCAAAGTCGCTCTAAGCCGTAAGAAACCTGCGGCAGCACCTTCAACTTGTACAGCCGGATGGCTGTACTTATCGAAAGTCTGTACGGGTCTCCGATGTCAGTGTAGATTGACATCAATGCTCGACCGACCACTTCTTCAATGTGAGATGTGAACACAAGGCCTGCCGTCTGTAACCGCACTCCCAGGTATTTCGCTGAGGGTACAACTTCCAGTCGTTCGCCTTGCCAGTAAAACTTGTCTCCTTTCCCAAGAGGGCCCCCTTTTCGAAACTTCAGAACTTTGGTCTTGCCCGGATTCAGGTCCAGTCCTTTGCTCCTCAGAATCTTTCCGACTAGGATGAGCATGTTCTGTGTGAGTAGCCTTGTCCTGTGCGCAATGATAATGTCATCCGCGAACATCGCGATGAATCCTGTTCGGAACTCATTCAGTACTTCTCCCGGGAGCTCTGCGAGCAGCAGAGAGAACGCTGTGCAGCTCAACGGGTCCCCTTGGGGAGTTCCCCTGTTCTGAAGCACTCTCGCCGTCGCTCCGTTCCCTGAGATCACTTGGAGGCTGTCGTCGTCGAAGAATGCCTGTATGACTTTCATCAGCTGACCGTTGACTCCTGCCTTCTTGAACGCGCCAGTCATTAGATGTCTGGGAGCTCTATCGAAGGCTTTTCTGCAGTCGATCAAGACCGCATAGAGCATTTCGCCTTTAGCGAAGGTCCTCTCTATCTCTGAGATCACCACGTGTAGGGCATCCCGTGCACCCCTGCCTCGACGAAAACCGAACTGTTGTGGGGGAAGTGCGTTTTCGACCGATACCTCAATTCTTCTGAGCACTCCCTTGAAGAATATTTTCTTCAGAGTAGCCTCACTGGCTATTCCGCGGAAATTGTCGACCTTGTCTTTGGGATCGCCGCGCTTTCCCTTGAACAGCAGTGACAACTTCGTGCGATGCCAGGCGTCTGGGAGACGTCCTTCCGTCATGACTTTGTTGAATAGATCACAGATTTCCTGCCCCAGCGGCTCTGCGGCGGCCTTCCAATGCTCGTAACAAATCTCATCCGGACCGGCGCTCTTCCTGCTAGGAAGAGTCTGGATGATCTCCTGGATTTCCTGCGGTGTCCAGGGAACGTTCATCAACCATTGTTCAAAGGTTAATGGCAGTTCCGTCGTAACGTCGGGGGTTACCGCCTCAGGATCGTTGAGAATTTCCTCGAAGTGTTTGGTGACCGCTTCGGAAGACGCGGTACAAGTCACTCTGGATCTCGTTCGCTTGATGAACTTGTGGGGTTCCTTCTCTGCTTGAGCAATCAAGTGAGCTTCTTCATTTTCGCGGTATGTTGATTTCAACCGTCGGATGTATGTGTGGTACTCCTTCCGGAGCGCACAGAAATTTTCTCTCGCACCCGGCTCGCCACGCCTGGCGCGGTGGAGGACTGCTTTGATTTGCTTCAGGCGCTTTCTACACTCTCCATCGAACCATCCATTTGTCCTCCTCTTGACTGATCTTCGACTGGTAGCGCTTTTGATGAAAGACGTCAGAAGCTCCTCGGCGCCATTGGTTGTCTCGCCACTTAGCCCCGCTCTGAGGGCTCTGAGGTCATCTGTGTTCTCCAGGACTTCGAGACGAAGTTTCCTGGAGACTCCTACTCGCTTGTGTTCCGGCTCACGTTTGACGTCGATCCTTATGTCAATGCGGACCGGTTGATGCTTCCTGGCGACAGTATCTTGTACGTTGCAGGATATGACGTTACCGTTCGCGAAGCACAAATCGATCGTGCTCTCGCCCTCGGGTACAATATAAGTGCTCTTGTCGGGGTCATTCTGGAGAAGGAGACCGTGCTGCTCCATGACCGCCGTAAGGTAATCTGCCTTACGATTCGGTGAGTTCTTATCGATTCTGCAGTTGAAGTCACCGCACACGTAGCAATTATTCCCGAGTTGCATCTTTGACATCGCAGTGTGCACGATGTCAATCACCTCGGTGCTATTGCATTCCGGTGGAATGTAGAACATCGCAATCTCCACATTCCCTGAGTGAACGATGATGAGGTTCTCGTTTTGATGAACAAGTTTTGGCCTCGGAAGATTCTTCTTGACGTAGACCGACAGGCCTCCCGAAGGTCTTCCCGCTCCCGTAGATCTCGCGTACTGATGGCAGCCGATAAACCCATCAAGTTCGAAGTCTTCTGTGAGAAAGGTTTCTGCCAGTAATATGTAGTCACTGCGCTCTAGAATATCGTCACCTCCAAGCCGCCCCACAGCACCTCGGAGGCCTTCGCAATTCCAGAGCAGGATGGAGGCGAATGAAACTTGAGCTGATCCATTCACCGATTCTTCATCTAGTCACTGAATACTGGGAAACGAATCCAGCACTTCGGTTTCCGTCGGTGCTGGTCCGTTCCATCTGCGGAGGCGCATACCACGGACGTAGAACGATCCGTTGTTGCATTTCTCATAGTCGTCCTTTTTGAAGCTTACACAGAACGCTGCTCCTGGTCGTGATGTTTTGAGTTTGGTGATTCTTCTAGGAGTGACTCCTTTCGATTCATTCCACTCAGAAACCTGTTTTGCTGTCACTCCTGCATTCAGGTTATACAAGAATACTGCCTTCAACGGTTTCCTTCTTGGCTCCCGCACTTTCGCTGTCATGGCCAACTCGAGAGTTCCGACCATCGGATCAGTTGATCCCAAGATGACTTGACTCTTTGTGCGTTTCGTCCTCTTGTTTTCCTCTGTGTTCCATTTCTCATCGCCAGGCTGGTTTCGAGATCCATCCTGGTCCGGAAGAACAACGTTCACTAGGTCCGGCGCTCCCTCTGGGTGTACCGAATGTGTCGATTTCTTCTTCCTCTTCGCATTTCTCCGTTTCGGAGGTACGACCTGCTGGCTATTCTGTAGCCCGTTCCCTCTAGCCTCTTTTTGGCTGGTTGGCCTCTGAAACTGTGGTGCTTCGCTCGCTCCATTGGAGTTTTGCTTCTCGTCCGTACTCCGCCCTCTCTCCACCGTTGTGGTGTCGATTGAACGTCGCGCAGCTTTCGGCTCGGTGGTGGTGCGTGGTGTCTGCTGTAGATTCGCAACATTCTCACACTCCATCGCTTCCGCACCAACGCTATGTTGATCAACAGCCGTGGTACTAGAGGAAGGTACCACCGCTGGTTTGACACTCGTGCGCGTGCCTGGAGTCTTCCTTTTCTTCCTGTCAGGGCTCCGCAGTTGCTCAATCTGCTGTTGAAGACTCTTGACCTCCTTCCGAAGAGTTTTGAGTTCTTCTTGACTCTCACTGTGTAGGATCGTGGTTGATCGGACTACATCAGCGAGCAGTCTCGCTCGTGCAAGGGTCGCATCGTGAGTGTCCTGAATTTCCCCGCGACACATCCTACACTGCTCACTTGGTTTTGCCCTAGGGCTTCCGCGGGCCCTACAGGTCTCGTGCCGCACACTTGCACAGTTACCAACGCAAAATATGAGGCTATCCCCGATGGTTATCGGGGAGCCACACTCAAAGCAGCCTGCTTGTTCGGCCATAGCAGACGTTTTTGATTTGAGATCCCCCGCTTATGGGACCGGGTTCCTCTTCGAGGCGGTGACTTCGCGAAGCTTTCGGTGCCATCCAAGATTCTCGACATCGTTACACCACGGGCACCGTCTTTCGTGCAGCAGTCGGAACATTGGTCAATCACAATAGGGCAGTTCCCAGGACTCGTTGTCATTGACGGATTAGGACGATGACGGATCGAGCCCGTCGATGATTGATCGTGTAGTTTTGAGTCCGCGGTCGAGAGCGTCGTCTTCGGGAAAACTCCAAAGAATATTCTTCAAGGACGAAAAACGACGTTCCTCCCTGAGCTGAGAGGCAGTACCTCGGAGCCATCGGAGGGCTGTATTTTTTATTACGATTCAAGCGGGATCGGGAAACGGAGGAAATCCGGAAATTGATGTGAATTTTTTCCTCGTTCAGCAATCAAGGACGGCAATAAAAGCGGCTTGTGCGATGGAGTCGCAGAAACCAAGCGTGCGGAAGAACAAACGAACTCGTGGGCCGGGTTCCGGTCGAGGCCGACGACTAGATAATGCTCATACAGCAATAAGGTCTGGAACGTTGGAATAGAATCGTAACTCTCTGTCGCTTCTTGGAAAAAAGGATTCAAGTTATTTCCATAACCCATTAGTAGGGTTACCAATATCCGAATACGCTCACCAGCCCACTTACCTATCCACCCACTCTTTTTTTACTTAACCGGTCGGCCGAGCGACATCCTGCGGCGCGTAAACGTTGTGCATGCAGAGTGAAGTGAGTCGTGAGAGTTTATGGCGAAGGGAAGATGTCTCCAAACACGGTCGGACGGCTCTGTAAGAGCTGTCCATCAGGCAGGACAATGTTTTTGCCGAGAGACGGCATAATGAGTCTGCTCGCTTCGAGCCGACGGGGCCGTGTCAATGGTCGACAACTGAGCTGTTTTGGGGTTGAGGATCTTGTGTGCTTTTCAGGACGACGGTTCCTCCCCGCCAGGACCCGTCGTCATCCACAGTCTCGTGGTCCAGGATGGGGTCCTCTCAGTCAGCAGCTCTGCTCGTTCGATCATTACTGCTATTGACGATCATTGTGAGAAGGGAGCGCTTTGAAGATGACGGTTTTCTGACGAGTGCCAGACTCTCATCAGCGAATGAAATCCCACAATGGAATTGGTGGAATAATTGATGGTTTGTGCATGGAATCCCAAGTTTGGTCCATCAGGTCATCTATCCGTCATGTTTCACAGGTCGGGTGATTCAGTTGATGGAACTTAGGGAATATCTTCCTTCTTCCGTGGTGGACCTCCTCGAATCTGTTTCTTTGAGCCTATTAGAAATCATAAACCTAGTTGGAGGCCCTTTGATTCTCCAAGGCGTATCTTAGGATTCTCGACGAAGGAGTCTTCTTGTTAGTCACGGTGTTGCGCAGCCTCTAGTTTTGCACGGCAAAGGATGAGCTACCCCGAAATGAGCACTTCCATGTCAGTTCCCATCGTCGGATATTCTCCTGGTGCGCAAGTCGTTCGCTCCGACTGTGCTTGTTAATAATTTCTCTCGCGTCCTCTGTCATCTCCTTGCGACTCGTGTGTCCAGGAAGCTGCCATCACTAACACGCTGCAAGAGTGAAACTTTGACGTTTCGCCTCATCTTTGCAGCGGAGTGGACACTGGTGTCATCTACATTTGTTCATCCTCTGGCGGGGTGGCTCGGAAGAAGCTCTGAGCCATGAGTGCCTTCCAAGACTCCGGAGACAGTTTTTGAATGGGATCCCTCGAGTCGCTTCCCTGTGCCGCACCTACTCTACAAATAAAATTCTCGGAAAGTTTCCCCGCGTTTCCATCATTCCTCAGCTCGGAGAGCGAGAACTTGCTCTGTGTACTCATACCGTTCCGAGATCCTTTCCGCTCTGACCAGTCCCCTCCTACGTCGATTACAGCCACTGGAAATTTCCAGTCACTTTTCGCAGAAACCTCTGATAAACTGCTTAGACCGAATTGTAGACAGCGATTTTAGTAGAGTCGTCCCAGGAGAACAGGAGAAAACTGTCGGCTCCGCCATTTCTGGGTAGAGGCAGGCGCAGAAGAATCCGAGCTACTACTCACTCAGCGAAAGCGGATCATCTCTTCCATGAACCCTTCGCTTTCCACTCAGGCAAGGGGGATCTGAACGAGCACTTTTTGGGTGTTTTGCTTTCGACTGATTGATCTCGAATACGGCACCGCTGGTGCGGCAGTTCGGCGGCCTTGTTTTCCCTCGGGTTCGATTCTCGCAATCCGCTGACATCATTTTTAGAGGTCGTGGAGCCGAGAGCGCACGGCGGGCTGTGGCTCCTTTTCTCGCTTTCCTCGTGCCAAGGAACCCTGCGACCTTTTCGATTTATGATTCAGGGAGCAATTTTCACATGATAGTTGCGAAATAGTGGTGACTCACAAGCAGAGCAGTTTTCAGCTTGAGGGAAGAGAGCCCGATCTGAAATTCTTGGAGAACACTTCTCCATTGATCGGGACGATTGTCGATGGCACTCTAGGACCTCAATCCTCATCTTTGGGGCGACCTCAGGAAGTATTCACTGAACTGAACGAGTATTTCTTTTGATTTCCAGGTTGCAAATACGACCGCATTGCGCAGTGCACTAACCCAGTTCGGCATCAACTGACAGATGAGCGTCTGAGCCTCGCGTCGAACCTCGAGGATCTAGAACTGTACTGCGATAGAATGAAACGAGCTCACAGGTACATACCGGGTGCTTCTGACATTGACTGATAACAAAAGCCTGTCGTGAGACGCGACGGCGTTAATAGAAGGAAACTCTACAGAAGTCTTGCTCTGGAAATTTTGTTGTTGTTGTGGCACACAGAGTCGACGAAGCTTGAATGCAACGTATTCTAGCTCGGATATGAGTTTTGTTGCATAAACATCTCAGAATGATCATGGTCAATTTTGAACATCAGTTGTTACTCACATAGGAGGCCGCGGTCAGTTTATCTCCATGACGACAAAGGCCATGAATTATAGATATAGCTCTGGATATAATAAGGGAACGTTGTCCCGACTCAGAGTCGTAGTCAGGCCCCCGGCACGAAAATGCTCACTGCAGTCGAAGACCCAGCGCATATGTCACGGCGGACTACAATACATGTGCCAGGCGAAAGCCATTTGCATTCAACGTCCTCGCCATGGCTTCTGCTTTGTTTAGGGGTGAGATGGAATGGATGATTCCGTGCAGGAAAGATCACAAAAAGCACTTTTGTTTCAGATGCATCGAGATCGAGATCGATGTCTGCCCCGACCAGCTGAAAGATACGTATCGAAGTGCAATGGACGCTGAGAAGATCGTCATGGCGGACGTCTGCACTCCAGGCCAAGCGCAGCAAGGTAATCTCAGAGCGAATGTGGATGGTATGCAAATCGATCTTCACTCGACTCGCGGCGAGAAGTTCCGTGTTTATTCCTACTTCCATGCGTTCCGATGACGCTTCGGGTCTTCCCACGCAGGGACGAGAGGAACTCCCGTTCTTTCATTGTGGTTTTGCTTCGCTTCCGTTGGTCGTAGAGATTCAGTTCCCTGATAATTAAATCGATTCGTGTCTAACTGTGGATAAAAAAAAGCTCCGATAGATTAAAGCTGGAGAGCGAGAAACAAACCGTTTACATTCGTTGTCGCGGCACTAACTCACGAGGAAGCAATAGGCGCATAGGAGAAGTGCGGCGCTGTGTTATACGGGTTGTAAATCGGATTCGTCTGACCCGCTATCTTCTTCGCTCTCACATATATTGTGTGCGCTTCGTATCTTGGCTAGAAGACCTTGCTTGCTGTCGTCCCTCAGCCGGCCAGGGCATCAGAATGAAATGGTAATGCCTGTTCACGTCGAGACAGATAATGATGGCCGCTGCGAAGCTTTCATGAGCCCCGCAGCGGCCGGACCCTATTGAATAGCCACGTCATCGCCTGCCGCGTAGCAAGGCCTGTATCCCACATCATATTGGCCCAGGAAAAGAACAGACGAAGACTCCGAGCAGAATACAGAGTTCGCCCCGGCCGCACGATTATCACGAACGCTCAATTGAGTGATAATGCTTCCCTCGTCGATATATGTACCTCGTCTTCAATCCATTCTGACGATCGCTCCGTTTTCTTCCCTCGCAGAATACCTCAAGTACGCTCCGTGTTTCCGAGCGATGCTCACCGAAGGAGGTTCTTGCCATGTTGCTTACAATCATCTTATGGCTGTGACAGTTGCCATGGATCCATCCCGGCAATCCGACGGTGTCAACACTGAGCTGAACCACGTTGTCGACCATCACGCCATCGCCGATGTCTGCTGGTAAGTGCGCTGATTCGGAACATACCGAGACATCCAACATCACACCAATTACGGACACGATCCGCTCTCCGGATTCCTTTCACCCACGGATTCCAACGCCATGTGCCTGCTATTCGGTCGTATCGGCATGGACTTCGTTCAGCGGAGGAATACTATGATAGAACTTTTTGTACGCCGACTAAAACATGACCTCAACCTCCAATGTTCCTAATGAAGTATTTATGACGTTCGTCTCTTTTCAGCGCATACCACGCTCTTCATGCTTGCTACATGGCGAACACAGCGAACGACTGTGGTGCCAAGGCACTCCAGACGTCGCTACGGTCTTTGAATAAACTCAACGGGGGCATGGAGCAGAGCTGTTCAAAGGTTAGTTTGGGTTCCTTATCAACAGAACTTGATCCTCAAGGTCGACGCCACATCTCCACGCGTGAAACAGAATCTATCTAAGCTCACTCTTTCCTCTCTAAAAGGTGAAGCGCTATTGTGCAGGATACGTCATCAGCTCGGCCGCATTGCCCGTGGGCGGTGAAAGTGTCCTCCAAGCCGTGTATGGAGTAGTGCAGCGGATTGGAGCGCTCACCCTCGGAATGTAATCCAGTCGCTTGTTTGAAAGGGATCCGGATCGAGTGTTCCCATCGCACGTGTTAATCCACCACCTACTCAGAGCTCGATGAGAAAACAGGCCGACTGGAGCATCCGGATGAACCGGGATCGGAAGTCGTTCTCGGCTACTGCCGCTTAATGAGGCGCGTTAATTGTGACATCTACTCTCTAACGAGAATAGATCCTAGCGGACAGCTGATCAATTGGGAAACCTACCGTCTATTTGAGAGAACGGAAGCCAAAGATCCACTCACAGGTTTCACTCTGAGAACTAGCGACGGATCCGATCTGTCAACGAAACCAACTTTGAATAGATTCAAATTCATCCGACCAAACTGACGCAGCCAGACACTGATCCTCAGTTGGATTTTTAACAAAACTTCGAGTCTTGACTCTGACCAAACTGTGCTTGTTTGGATGTCGAGTCGCGCAAGTTCAACCCACATACAGTTCACGTACTCACTAGACAGCGGATCAGCCTTTCCGAGCAAACGAACATTGAGGAGTTGAATATTCGTCATTATCGAAGACTTTCAGTATTCGACGCGACATTTCGGCACGAGGCCTGGTTTTGCTCAATTCAAAGCGAATCGGCTTCCTTTGGTTTAGCTTCCGGGGATGGCGTTACTCGCTCTCGGTGTTGATTTCTATTTGTAGATATTGGTGGAAGCGATCTGCTCCCAAACTCCATGCAAAGTGTGTACTTGAATGCAATTTGTTGCGAGACTCTCATCGAGACTCAAATATTTTTCTCTTGAGAATGTATCCAGTTCATTGAGGTTACTAATGAACCTTTCATGAGGCACAAAATACTTCGAGAATCAACTGTGTTTGAGTTGTGGACCATGACGACAGAAGGACCAGTTCCATGAGAAATTAAAAGAGCTCTCTGCTTTCATTTCGAGTCCAGTCTTCATAAACGTCCAGAAGCAGAAATCCCCGTAGCGGTCAATATGTTTGAACGACCTCGAGACTTCAAGAACAGTTTGTAAATACGTGTTACTGAGGAAATCCAATATCCCACAGTCGTTCACAGGGTGAACTAAGAAACGGAGGATTCCTGTAGAGAGCTTTGGATAGACGAAAATCTTGGAAGAATTTGAGTGCTCCTCCGTTATGTTCCTCTGTTACGCTCCTCCGCTATGGAGAAATCCCCATATGGGGGGGGGGTCCCACTCAAAACGGAATCCTCCGTTAAAACTCGAAGGTTCGAGCTCCACTTATTAATTTCGTACGTTATTCTGTCAGAGGTACTCAACGAATCTGTCTCAATAAAAACTAGAATGTTGGGATCATGAGGCTGTTTCTTTTAGAGGGGGGGGGGATATGAAGAAGTCAAACTCTCCGATCGTTTCTTCCAGCACTCGTCTTCATCCGAGAGACGAAGTAGAGAAACCCTCTTCATGACTGTTCTGCAGGGTCACATAAAATATTCACTACTGTTGGCTGTTGATTACCTCTCGTTTATTTGCTCTTCTGCTCTCGAAATGCAGGGAAGCGTACAAAACAATATGCACATCGAATCAAGTAATATGACTCGCCCTGCATACCTCTTCCATGACGTCATATGAGGTAAACTATTCGTCTCTCATCCAGAAGTTCGAGATATCATGGTGAGCTTCATTTACCTTCAAGTTCCTCGTAGACGGGAATTGAAAAACTGCGAGTCACATCTAGGAGTTACACATAATCAAACCTCAAAGAATAGTCCTTCTTTGTAGAGTGATCTGGAAGTGAGATCAGCCTCGTGGATCATCATAATTTTAATCATAGCACATTCATACATCTTCTCGGTCTTATTGAAAACCTCGAGAACGGAAGAGTGAGAACTCTCATCGGCCATTTCTCCTGGAAATGTAGCGAATGATGGAACATATCCTAATCAGAATCGGAGATAATCATAATCAACCAAAAATAATGATCACCCTCATGCAATGTCGCCAAGACTCATGAGAAAAGCTTGGAAGCTTAGGTATTATCCATTTCCGACCCCCAGGTATTTATGTGTATAATTGACGGATATATGGATGAGTGATGCCTGATTGTTCTAGCCCACGTCGTTTTTCTGCAAGTAGGCATCATCGACAAGGTCGATTTCCGATCAATTGGATTGATGGAGTGTGGTCAATGAATGATGCTTGAACTTCCAAGCTCTCATCATGAGTTTTGCCAAAATCATGATCATCATCACAATCATGATTGAGAAAATGCCCAGAGGACCTTATTATGGTCTTTTAGATGATTGTCGCTCTCAAAAAGGTCCCATAGAGCTGCCCTGGAGAACGCAGCGAATGTGATCGCGCACAAGCATCTCGGACGCATCCTGGGGGAGACAGCAGAGAACAGCGCTTCTTGGCCCGAGCTTTGTGAGCGTGCTACGTGGACATGTTCTTCAGAGAGTCCACGAACAGCTCAGCGGAACAATTTTAAGAAAATGATCATGCTGGGGGTCTTCCGAAGGTTCTGTTACACTATACGTTGAGGGTTGATGCGACCCACTCGTATCAGCTTCAGTTCAACGAAAAATATCATCAGCCTGGACATATTTGAGCAAAGTTATGAGACGACCCCAACCGCTCGGTGCGGAGAAGACGAAACTCTCGATCTCCGGAAAATTATTCTCCGGGGAAAGTTTTCCAACAAGAGTGATGTTCACTCCGATTGAATTATTATTATCACTAGGGGCCGAAGGCTTGTCTGGGCGGAAAATCGCCGAATTCGCAGAATTTTCTTATCACCAAAAACCGTTTTCGTAGTTTCGCTACACAGATATTATTATCATGATCACGAGATGAAAAAGCTATGATTGTGATCATAATTTCGAATACATACCGTCCCAATCATGATCATATCGCAATCATATCCTCGATTATATCCAAAACCCGGAAAAGGAGCCAAAACGTACGATTTCGATGTCTAGCCGGTGGTTTCCGAGGTTGTTGGGCACAATGCTAGAATCCTTTTTTACTTAGCGTCGCTATTCGATGCGGCATTTGCACAGATCAGGCCCACTTCGGGAGCTGGAAGACTGATTCTGCTCTGCCTGACCTGATCGCATCGATCGAAACTACCTCAGAATTGAACTTTGCCATAACCGCGAACTGTGAACTCGGCCTCTCGTCTCGGTCTTTTTTTTCTGCTACGAGAACTTGTCGAAGAGGACAGAAAAATCACTCGTTTTTTTTTCTCGGCGCCTCTCTACCTCAGGTGTTATTTGATCTAGCGGTGGTAGCTCAGTGGCCTAAGACGTGTCGCCAGACAAACAGCCAGATCGAACCTTCCTGTTTCCGCTCTTCGTTGGTTTTCCATAGGATCACAGATATGATTGTGGAAGGGAAAAAATCTATATCACAAAAATTCACCGGATCGCACGACAATACTTGAAATCTCCAATGACGAGGAATGAGGCGTTGACACCGAATAGAGTCAATCTGGACTTTTTGCTGTTGATGAGAAACCCTTAATCGAGGAACTCTCAGCCCAACAGCAAAACGTGAACAACCGAAAATCGTAGTTGGCGTGACCGCACGGAAAAACACATGAGCTCACTCCTGCTAAGTCAGCATAAAGGCAAACAGAGGAGATTTCATAGGTGGTGTGATTTTGGTAAATCGGCGGAATCAGATTCTGAGTAAGTCTGGCTGCCCTCATCACGACGGACTCGACCGAAGAAGCGTTAGGGAGCGATGTAAGCCACAGGGAATCCGCAACATGGCGACTCCTACACATTCACTCCCACGAGAAGTCGCGTGATTTGATTCCGGTACCAACATCATTGAAACCAGAAACTATACATAGAGTCTGGGAGTCTCGGATTCTTACACAATCGGTTCAGGCAACAATCCTCGGAGAAATCTATCGATTGGAAAAACGCAGTGCGTTGTTTTCTGTGATGATCAGTTCGTCCACAAAAACCCGAGCGCTAATAACTGAGCGGTGCCCAACATTCGAACGGTTCACGGAGGCTGTCCACACATTGTCCACACGAGAGTTGTTGTGTGAAGGCATACTCCCCAAAAAAGTTTCCCAACTACGATCGCTCCATCCGCAGGGAAAGCGGACCATGACTGACGTATCCGTTTGAAGGAGGCATCCGTCAGGACTCGGTTCAACAAATAGCGAGTGTCGGCTCAAAATGAGACGAGCTCTCTTCGATTACCTCCGCCGAGATTCCCATCTCGTCGAACCAGGACAGTCGCTGAGCAGGCTCGAAATAAAACGAAATTCGACAAACGCATAAAAATTCTTCTGATGTGAACAGAGTCAATAGATCTTCTGGCTGGGCCCATTTCGTTTTGACAGTCATCTCATGGGACTTTGAGCCCTGGAGAGGAGGAAGTTGACCTTGGTTGGGAAAAAATTGACAAGCGGACTTCAGTTGCGATACTCAGAGACCCCCATTACTGGCGGCGGGAAAAATAGCCTCACAGCAAACTTCTGCGATGAGAAATTTGAGGCTTCTCACAAACTTCGAGCTGTTCCCCATCGGGGACCAAATATCGGCCAAAAGCACTTCAGTGCTCCACTGTGAAGGTATAAAGATATCGACTTCTCGAAGCACATCATGCATTTGACTCGTTCGAATATCGGGTGGGATTTCGTGACCGTGCAGTAGAAAACGGGTAAACTGGAAAAGTCGGTCGGAGTCGAGAGCGACGCAATACGAAACTTCAACAACTTCGGGCACCGGACTTGGTGAGGTGCCTGTTTAGTTGAGCCTAGCTCTTTGAGAGCATTACGTTAGGAACTTACGTAGAAAGTAGCCGCTCGGTGATTAGATCCAACTTTGGCAAGTTTTGCGGCTGCGGCGGACGACGCTATCTAATGCCGCTGGTCATGGCTGGGACTCTATGACTTCGACCCACCTTAGATTGACTCTACCAAAGTTTGAAAACAAAAGTGTCAAGCATGATGCATGATCCGAATTCCAGATTTATCAGAATACCGGATTGACGACAATTTCCCTTGAATCCTGAAGACAGTCGTTCTTACGTTCAACTTGAAAACTCCGAGAATCTCCATACATCGGTTCCAATAGGACTTTCTCAGTGAAGTTTCTCTCGGGCTGACCTTTTCCTCTCGTGCACCCTCACCTCCATTTCCTGAACAAAGCGACATGAGCAGGAGGTGGGACGCAAGCACACAGGACGAAACCCTAGTGGCTCGTTGGGAAATGCGATACATTATTTTTCAATTTTATCTTTGTTCTCACATTGATCCGCAGAACGCTCTTTTGATATCCCACTCGGCCTTTTCGTTAGCCAAACGATCGTAACAGAGACGGTCCCTGGAGTCACGCTCGAGGGCCTCTGATTTCTCGATTTGAAACTCGATTGATGTCCCAATTATCGAGACTCGATTTTGTTTTATACGAATTCTAAATGAAAAGTCATCGATTTTCGATCCTCCTCGGTTTTTAATTTTTTTTCGAGAAGATTCCAAGGGGTGAAGTGTATACATCATGCCTTCATACAGCGGAGAGTGACATTGAGAAAACACAAACAGTCATCCTTGACAACAGCCATAGATTTCAAAAGAGACGAAGACTAGAGAGAGATCATTGACGCTTGCACATAAAGTTGGTTGGCTAGGTCAGCCAGTATAAATAAAGTATTCTTACCCTCGAGAGCACTATTCTGAGGGTCTGATCTAGTTCCATCCGTGGCCCGAACTTTTGCTGCTTCTCTGAGATCCATACTGAAGTGCGGCCTGTTCGCCGGTGATCGCAGATGACTCGAAAATCGCGTCAGCTGGGTTCTTCGATTCGGTTCCGAGCTCATTTGTGACAATCTTCGCATGGAATCCGTTTTCGTCAGCATGGTACTCGACTCTTCGTTTTGTTCCGTCGGCCATTTCGATCATGTAGTGTCCTCGAACTGTTTGCCCATCAGACGTCTGACTATGTCCGTGTGATCCTTCGTGATCTTGGGCTGAGTAACTGAATTCGTAGGGTTGAGGTGGTCCGTAATTTTCCTCCGAGGAGCCGTGACCTCCGCCATAGCCGCCGTGTCTTCCATAGTCTCCGTAGCCTCCGGGAGGACTCGTTACAACCACAGTGCAAGTCACCGCCATCAAGCAGAAGATCGCGAAGCTTCTCTGGAATCCTGAAAAAACGAGAGGATTACGTTCCTGAGGGGAGTCTCTCCATCTCGGCTATCTCCTCGTACAATGGTGAGGTAATTTGGGTGAAAACCCAGCACAGAAAGAGCATACAAACCATCTTGACGAGGGTGAATCGTGAATGTTCCAGGAATCTGAATGATGGCCAGCCGAACAGAAGAGCGCCTTAAATAAATCCGGCGAGGAATGAGGGTCGGAAAGTGAAAAGACTTTCGCTTCCAATCAGACTGCGGTCGATTATATAACCTTTCTGTCGGGAGCCAAATTGCCACCGCTTCACTTGCCATGGAGCATCGTGATCGATTCTGATTATTTCGTTTTTTTTTTCGGTAGCGCGAAATTCACCATCAGCTCCTCATTGCTCGACGTGTTAACAAAAGTATAATGATCAAAGATCCCGGCGCGCTTCGTTTCCACATGGTGCGCGTGAATGGACCGCTGATTGGCCCTTGGTCTGGCTCATTTCTGGATTTGCAGTTATTCAGTCTTCCTTGCACTTCTGAATTGAAGAGTGTCTCGCTCGTTTCTGGATTAGACGGCTTAGGTTGGAAACTCCATCAAGATTGCATCGATAATGATCTAGAGAACTCGTTTTTATGAGACATCAACCCTTGCCGACGGAAGGAGCCCTGTACCCGCTTCAAGCCCTGTACTTCGAGCTCGCACTCTTTCTCGAGAGCGAATTCATCAACTCTACAAAATGAGGAGGAAATTATACGTCTTGCACGAGAAGGGAGGATCTGCCCGAGGTGCACTGAGCATGCAACGCTCTTCCACACGGGTGACGTAGTGCCATGCCAGTACTTCCTCGGAGCAGACGAATCAATCTATGCGGATCAACATTTTTCTAGAACAATGCTCCATATATTGTAGAAAGTGTTTCAGGCGACCGACAGTCATGTCCAAGACGATCCGAGAGTCGCTTGCAGAGAAAAGAGCCGTTAAGCCGCGGTCCAGCGCTTGTTCAGCTACGAAATAATCTATAGCATATGCTCACAGGTGGTCAAGTTTGCCATCTATTTCTCAGGCAATTAGTTATAATATCGCAGCAGATAAATTGGCAGACGGCCTTTTTCTGCTTGTAATTCCGTTTTGAAGCCATCTGTATCCCGAAAGTATGGTCGAATGTTGATGCAATGCTTCAGTAAAAATGATCAAAACGTCAAAAATCGTCCGTTCGCATTCCGCGTGCCATTAACGAGCGGATCAACGAGCACTCGTCGACCCGAATGACCTTTGACGATGATTTTTCTCCCCACCGACGGCTGCTCATCAGGGTGTAACGTATTATTGCTCTTCATTTCATAACAATTCGAATCTTCTTCACTGATGGCCACCGAGGCCTCGGCGGGCTGCCGTATGAACATCCAATCCCTTTGATTTGATCGGCGAACGACTGTGAACGCCTCAACGAAGAAATCCATAGTCAACGCTATGTCGATCGCGTCGGCGGAATTGCTTCGCAGCGGAACTTTCTTTTGATACCTTGAATAAGATGGCAGCGAGTGACATGTGAAAGTTTGCCGCTTTCTCTGCACAAATATGACAGCTCCAGAAAATCTATACGGGATAGCTGCTTTCCTGGAACCGCGAAATTCTCTCACGATCGATGATAGCATCCCAGTCTCTGGGACCAACACGAGGTCTTTCGAATCAGTAATCCAGCGGCAACTTCATAATTTTCCGTAACTTCACTCGAACAACCTCGGCTTCCCTCTAGAAGCCTTGCTATATCCGCTGAGATTACTCGCCACTGAAGTGAAAGTGTCATATACGTATGAGGATAAATAAATACCAATACCAATACCAGCCAAATCGATTCGAGCATTGCTACCGATTTCAAGATTTCCGTCCCTTGACGCTATGTCTGCGCCTTAGCCTCGCATCTTCTCAATCAGCGACGCGACATGAGACCTAAGGTATGGGAATGTTGCAGGTCGCGCCTTGCATAGCCGGCGACAATTGCATAAAAGAGAAGGGAGGAGTTGAGAGGGTGGAAATAGAAAACGAACTTTCCAAAGCAAGCGAATCGGATGTAGCGATCGAGCAGTTTGATAATATGTTTTGAGGACATCCCAACCTTCCCATTGTCGAAATTCTATATTTTGACAAGTAATAAAAGAGAAAACTTTTCGCAAGAGTTTTCTGGCTTATCATTACTTTTCGTGATCCACATTCGTCACGACGCCTTCGCTTCCAATGACGTTTGCTCGCACTGAAGATGAGTTGTGCCTTGAATTCAGTCTGGTTCCGGAGGTCTGCCTCGTTATTCAATTGTCCGATAATTGACAGCCAAGGACTTGGCAATCAAAACTTTCCTTCTGGAGCCGATTCTGAGTCAACTATCATTATGGATCTATAGAATCAAGTCCATCACAGATCAACCATCCCTTATTCAGTCTTTGAAGTCTTCTTCGTTCTGAAAAGTCCGGACATCGCGTCAACGAAAGCTCAACCCTGTCGTGGGACGAGCACTTTCCAGGGACGATTCTGAGCGAAATTCCCCTGAGATGAATTTCACCCTGATCATATCGGTTTGCAGCGTGCCTGGACAGGAACATACTCTATTACGAGAAAAAAAACTATAAAGTCAAACAAATATTTCTAAATTCGCGCCGAAAATTTGTCACCTCGCTGCGACGATTGCCAGCGAGTCCTTCAATTTCCAGCAGATCAGGATGGATTATCGACAGCTCCTTAACATGATTATGGAAACAGCGCGATTTCGATACTTCGGTCAACTGAGAAAAAATTCTCTGTATCTCTGCGCCCACCTAGGATTTTGAAGGACTTCCTCGCTTTGCCTCCTATGTCGGTCTAGAATGAACTCATATCAGAATTTCAGATGTCACAACCTAAGTTTATTGAGCTCGGCGCTGGAACTGGGCGACCTGAGTTCTTGGCCAGTCGACGCATTGCATCATGGCCTCAGGCCTCTTTTATAAGTCAGGATGCAAATCAGGGTCGGATTTTTAATCAGGCTGTCCTGGCTGGAGTCTAGAGCGGCAGATTCTCCCAGGGCGGCAAATAACTGTTTTGAAGAGAAATCGACTGACCCATGCCCAGAACGTCCCGATGCGTCGCGACTCCACTTTTCTACTTCTCGAAACTGTGGGAGAAAATCTACTTTATGGATATCCTTTGATGTTCGGCCCACAGTTCGAAAGTGTGAGCTCTGTGGAGACCTCTTATTTCCAGAAAAAACGTGTCGAAAATTCCACCGGAAACTGTAATATTTGAGCAACCTCGGGATGGAATTGCGAAGTTTTTGATCCGTACACCACTTACCCGCGGGAAAATGCGGGCTGAAAAAAGTGCGGGCTGTAGGGGTTTAAATTTTCCTGCAATCAACTTGATTTTGGAGAGAATAGAATCGCGATATTCGGATCTGAACTCTTCAATCACACCTGTTATTTATTTACTCGCATTCGATGCAGAGAAAGTNGAGGCTCTCTAAAGTTCTCTCGGGTCGTTGACCTTTTTATCCTGTCCTGTCCACATGTTATTTACTTGCAAATAAACCTGTGTGTTATACCAAAAACTTGATTTTGGAGAGAATAGAATCGCGATATTCGGATCTGAACTCTTCAATCACACCTGTTATTTATTTACTCGCATTCGATGCAGAGAAAGTGGAGTCTTGGAATCCTCACAAGAAAACGTTATCGGCCAATGATCCATGGAGAAGAAAGATACATTTTAAGGCACACAGCAGGGGCGGCGTTTCTGTAAATCCGCCACTGATGCGAATGATGGCACGCTCTTGTTGTTTCATGTAAGCTGACAGCCTCACAGTGAGGGAAGTGTTGATCTCTCAATCAGTCGCTGAGGCCGATGTTGATTGAGTTCGAGAGTCACCTGAAAACACCGACAAATATATCTCGCGGGCAAGGCTTTGCCAGTCACGGATGCTGTCGCTGTCCTCCTCAAAAGTCCCGAAAAAAGAATAGTGACCAGAATATGAGCAGCATATTGACCCTTCCTGGAATAGAACGAGCTGTCGGGTAACTGTCGCGGCGATAATTCTCTTGCTCTTTGTAGTACCGGCAGCAGCCCCGAGAGAGAATAAAATGACCGACACAGGGGAGAGAATGTTCGGAATTTGAAGAATTCCAAATTAGGGGGTGCTGGGTCGAGAGAGGCTTCTGCCAATCGATGGATAGCTGTGCGTTGCCATCGGAGAACGGAAATTCGCGCGGAGAAATTTCGAAAAAAAAATCGAGCCGAATAACTCGTTCCATATCTCACAAGTTCGCATCGTGGTTTCTGATAAAAGTGTCCGGCAATATGTAGATCATCCTCTGAGGCAACTTTGCGGGACGAATATCCTCAGCACCGGCGTTTCGAACGTCTGGCTGGACGGCTCTGTCTACGAAGCAGAATGTCGGGAATAGAACATTCAAAGTCTGCCGCAATGTTTTTGTGAAAAGTCACAGAATTCATTTCCCCCGTTCATTGTTAGACATCAGCCTAATGATTGAGATTGCGAACTAGATTTCATGGTCCCACTGTCGCTCCCCGTCATGCTTACGAGATTTCTAGACCCTGCCCATCATTCTTCACCCGTCAGATAAGAACGTAGTTGGGAACGGGTCGAGTAGGACGAATTTGAGCTCCATTGTCCAGTGAATCTGTCGGCCGCCAACAGGTCATACATACTCTCAGCCAAGCGCGTCCTGCTAGACAACCACGAGGTGCGGAAGGAAGTCTGATTGATCTGCCGAGATTTCTCGAGGTCATATTGAACTTGACAGATCCAAGGACGGAGGTTCCAGAGACAGGAGACGAATCAGGCGTCCAGATATCCGATTCGTCTCCTTGTTCTTGACCATTAGGATGATTGAATTTGAGATTTCCAAAAAGAATGAAGTTCGAGAGTGCTCTGGGAGTGAGCGACAGGCCATCAATCAAAGACATCGTAACTGAGAGATGTGTCTCTTTGTTTCAGACTGTGTTCCGGGAAAGCTAATGATCCGGAAAGCTACTGACGCGAACCAGACAATGGACGGTCAAAGACTGACTCGTTCGACCCGCGATTGGCTGACCGACTTGATGTGAGAGAGAGCCGCTGTCGGGAGCTCTGGATTGTGATACGAACCGAGACTAGCCAAGACCCAATAACAGAAAAATGACAACAAGAAGGACCACAGGAACAACAAGCCTCCTTGCGCGCGACTCCAATCGAACTTAACGCCTCCGAATCAACTTTGTTCCAACACAGGGGTTGTCTCCCACTTTCGACATCGCAATCTGTTCAGAACAAAAGCAACAAAACCCAGACTTCTTTCGGTGGACCACAACGATCAAACAATGTGCCGAGCAGTCGTTGGACACATCACAAAACACAAAGAGCGATACGAACAGAAACTTCCGAAGTGGCTCGCAAATCAAGTCAAGCGGTTCTCTTAATCATCGATAACCGTACTTAATAGATCCAGCGAACGCAGAGGAAAGGAAAAAGGAGGCAACCAACGCGCGGTCTGCTGACCGAAGACCTACGTTTCTCTTGTCGTAGTCGAGCAACAGCAAGAAAAACAACGATAGCTAATACCCTCCAGCTTGTTTTTTGTCCCACGAGATCCCAAAACAACTGAATCTATCACAGAGACCACAGAATGATCAGTTTTACTCGCCATCTCTGTTTCGATGATGATTTGATTCCGTTGTAACCACACTCCAGAATCGCTCACTGAGCAATTTAAATAACTGAAGCGGAACTTGCTTGTTTGTCAACTGGTTCTCTCAGTTCCACTTTGGGATGAGTTGCGTACAACCGTCGCCGTGCTGAAATCTGTCGGGACCGTTTGTGAAGGCATCTGAGCGTCTTTCCTCAACCAATTTGAATATATATTTGAACATCAGATACAGATCTTAGACGAATCTTAAAAAACCTTACTCGCAGGGCGCTGACGCTGTGAAGAACCTCAAGTTTAATATCGTTCGTCCTAGATCACGCCAACCTCGCGGCTCTCGTCACGTTGTCAGCAAGACACCAGCAGGAGAATCGCTGGGAGCAACATGGTAAGTTGCCGGATTCTGACTAAGACTGAGGCCCGGGGCTGCTACTTTTTCTTCGAGTCAAGAGCCCCGATCCACCTTGTCGAGCGCGGTTCCTCAGCTGGATGCCCGCAAGCTTCATTACACCGTGTAGTCAAAGTTTGCTTCAAGCAAACGTTCGCTGGCGTGGAACGGGTCCACGAGCATTTTTGAGCTCTCTAGAAATATTCAAACCAGAGTGAGATTTTGTTGCGGAAATAAACAAAGCGACGGCTTCGGAAAATGTTGCGCGGGGTCAACCCTCGATTCTCCAGAGATACATACCTCCGATACAGACCCCCATCACGGCTCATAAATCCTCTTATGGCTCTCTCGTTCGATGCCTGAAGACTCCGACGGACAGACAGAGAATACTGCTTTGAATGGAACAGGGAATATTTTTCGGACCGGCTTATTCTCATCGACATATTCGAGAGTTTCCAATCAGATCGCGTTCACGATACTATCGGACAGAGGCTGTTGATCACATGAGGAAATTTCCAGCCGACTCCAAGCGGCTTTGATCAGAGCTCGATCGAGCAGTGTAAACTTTGCGAGAGTTTTTGAGGAGCTCGTTCCCTAATGAACTCCCTCGGTGACCAGACTCCTCAAAAACTCAGGATGTATCAGATACTCCCCAGACACGATTCCGCAGCTTCGATGCGCCTCATACCAGCCGCCCATCGGATGAATTTTACATCGTACAAGTAGAGATTGCCATTTACAACGAAAGATCTCCGAATGTATCCACGGCATGCGGCAACTTTGAATTGTCTGCTCAGGCCGAAGTGACACGACTCCTGAGCTCTTTCTCAGGAAACGGTGCTTAAGTGGTTCGGTCCTAAAAGGAGCCGAGTTCTATATAATGCGGTACATACCACTTTACGAGGACGATAGGAGAACGCTCCGTTGACTTACCTCACGGAGTCGTCGCGCAGACCAAAGAAGTGGAATCTTTACGCCGAAGATAACAAACTTACCATAATTGCTCACCGATCGGACCACTTTCGTCCATCGAGGTCGTCCTCTGGTTTCGACAGTCGATCTGCAGTTAGCAAGCGGCTCTTCAAGCCTATCTAGGTTTGCCGCAGGCGACCGTTGCACGGCCTGTATCAACTCCCCATATGCCATCACTGTATAGCTCACTATGGCTTGCGATACGATTGCCAGACCGGAGATATCCGTGCCCGGCGGCTGCGCTCAATACGAGCCTACCAGATAAAATCATATCGTTGTTAAGCTGTTTTCTTACCTCGCCGCCCTTGAGGGAACCGCTGCTATTAGGTGCCACGTTCACACTTGTTCGGTCAAACTCCTCAGACGTTTTTGGGCAGCGGTTCAAATGTCTGCCATCAATTTTTCATGGCCCCTCACTTCTCGAAGCGAGTCCACTCCGCTCCTCCCGCGATGGCTAGACTCCAGCGGTCGTTTTGATGTGGACTGCGAAAAAAATGGAGTTTCGATCGAATTCACTTACTTTCCAACACGACGTGACTTCAACCGTACTTGATGACCATCGAGAGCGGAAGTTCTCCGCTTGAATCTGTTCCATTCGATGCTTTCTGCCTTTCTTTCTCGTTTTGTGACAAAGTCTATCTCCACGAGAGTTTTCGGCGGGGAGCTCACTTTCGACTGGTTCCAGATGAAAGAAGCGACTGGTGAACGCCGAGCACATCCGAGATACTTTCTCAGAATCAGAGGAAAAAGTCGAGGATGAAGGGGAAACCGCGCAAGCAACCAGACCGCCAACTGGTTGGTTCCCCGTCTGCTCGATCAACCTTCGGAAAGGTTCCAGATGGGGAATCGCTTTGTTCCTTCAACTCATTTTCGCCGTCGTTCGACGAAAAACTTTGCTTTTGTCAAAAGCGTTCACCGGAAAGTCATTTCATTCTGCTGTTTGCTCTTTGAACCTTCGAACCTTGCTGCGATATGGCTTGCTTCTGATAAAAGTGCCGCCGCCGCCGCCGCCTTGCGGTGTCGTGTCCTGTCTAGCGGTACTCGTCTGCTTCCAGCGGCGACTGAACCAGAAGAAACGATGCATTTTGGTGACTTCGGCGACTTTGCTCAGGTACCTCATCATGGCCGGTTCGAAAACAGAGAGGGACGATTTGATTTCCAAATTTTCGAAACAACGAGCACGAAACCTGTGAGGATTATACATATGAGACAGCTCTCCTGGAATCTAGATGCTGCAACTCCACTGCGAGATCCTGTGCCCTGAATTGAATCTTGTGTTGAAACCGACTGAGTTGACAACAAAGCTCGCATGTTGGCTCATCTCGAGCGGGCCGGCTGAGAAGTGTAGTAGCACAGTATCTGATTTGCGGCATGTCGCGACTTTCAGGTCTAACTTAGTTTTTATAGTTCATCAAGAAGTTTCTGGCCCCTATGCGGTTACGGATCAAACTTCATGAGTCGCTCGGATGTCACAAGGAGTGCCGCCGCAAACTTTATGCTTGCCGACCGAGACGGAAGATTGCGGGGCAGCCGTCTCTCGAGAGACCAGACGTTGTTGATCTCAAACAATTTGCTCCCCTGCGTGTTCCGTGGTTAGCATTGCGATTCGCAACCCGTACAGCGGTCATTCCGCACTAAAGCAATTTGAAATCGACCGTCGAATGGTGTCACGTCTCGAGGGCTCTGTGCGAGGGTGCCGCCATATCTCAGCATTGAGTGGCTTCTGTTCGCGGTGGGAAAAAGTCCTCTCTGACCATGAGAATGCCCACTGGTACACGGGCGTCACCCAGGATGCCATCTCGTCGATTTCCTCACGACTTTCAGTTTCCTTCGCGACAGCTCGAGGACTCCCCTGTCCTCCACACACTGCGGAACGAGAAAGAAAAAACTGATTTTTTCCCGAAATGTTCTCCAGAGGTAAAGAGATACCCTGCGTAGTATGACAGTCACGTTGCGTTGTCCAGCGTCCCAGTTCGCCGACGTGGCGGCAAGGCCAAGATTTTCGTTACAAGCCAAGGAAGTGCAAGAGATTTATATTTCACCAAATTTATGTAAAGAACCTATGCGACCGCAGATTCAGGGGACCTATTGGGGAGACGAGGAGGGGAAGGGGCGGGTTAATGAAGTGATCGAAAGAGAATCTATGCGAAAACTTGAAAAGGAATCAGCATAGCTTGGAGCGGGAGAGACGGCTGTCGAAACGTTGATTCCAATGTGCAAAGCGTGCGGTGTTTCGATTGCAGAGTTTGGATCTCGCTCGGAATTCCTGAGTGGTGGAGACACGGTGATGATGGAGCGAGATCGAAAAGTTTCTACGAGCTTCTTTCCAAATTTGCTAGATTTGGCGGGCTTGTTCCTCTTGGCAACTGAGTGAGAGACAACTTCGGAACTCTTCGATGTCTCGAAATCGTTCTCAGCTGTCGTACAGGAATCGGCCACTCGGCTCTGTTGATCTATTTCGACACGACATTTTTGATCCACCACCTACGATTCGGCATCTCTTTCCCTGATGAGAGGAAGGCTTCCTCGTTTTTCTAGCGAGGACTTCGTGCGAAATTCAAAATTTCGATACCAGAAATTTGAGCCAATCTTCAAGTTATCGCTCCCGGTTGACATGCATAGTACATACTGTTTCAGGAGCGCGCGTTTTGTTCACAGACGCGTGAATCGAGAAGCAACAGTACTGGACGTAACCTAATAACAAGACGCAAGAGAAGAAGGGAAGCGAGCTCCGCGAGACGTGAGCAGTGCGCGCGACGCAAACAAACGACCGACCGACTGCGAAGCATAGTCGAGCGAGAACGTAATTAAACGCAGTCGTCCTCCGGCGACTTTTGCTCCACTCCAATAAGTTCCTGTTACCACTTGAAAGAAGCGCAGCGAGAATGTCTTCGATTCGACAAGATTGTTCTCAACCGTTGGGTGACCGTATCAAGTTACGTTCGAATAGAAGCGCGGACTAAATTGAGTCTCAGCTCTAGATCCAAAGGAGGCGCTCGCAGTTAGATCCCGGAAACACATGCAGCGAACTGAGGTTCACGATCCCGCCGAGACTTGTATGATCGCGGATCGAGAATGGAATCACGGAATTCTAAGCGCCCAGACTACCAAGTCATCATCGCGGACCGAGAGATGGTTTGATTGATAGGCGCATTTGTTTGAATGCAAGAAGAGAGTCATGCACATGAGCATCGATACGAAATGTCCGAGAATGGTCCCAATCAATAAATACATACATTGGGGTAATCTATTAGTGACGTGAGCAGCGATGTGTAGTCGCGGTCGAAGATAGATGCGCTGGGGTTATGCAGACCGCGGCTCTTTGGCGCGGGGCCCGGGTTCGCAGGCATCGCGGAGATAGATGACGGCTTAGCTTTGTCCCTCGCTGCGGGATGAGAGCTTGGCTCGTTGCTCGAGAGGAGCGCATCGACGACATCGTCGATGTCAGCCTTCGTCATCGTCGCTCGCTTCACAGCAGCCGCAGCTGCACGCAGCAAAAGCAGACACGCGGGCGTTTGCGGCAGCTTGAGCTCCATTCATGGCGTTTGAATGACCGGTGCCACAACAGGCGAAGAGATGCCGAACATTGTCGACATCACCATCATCCCAAATTCCCTTGTCTGCCACTGAAGCCGCGCGGATTTTTTTACGTGGAGAACGGTCATTTGTGACCCACGCAAAGTGCGACGTGATAAACTCAACAAGCGGTTCGAGAGCGTCTCGTCTCCGCTTCGAATTACGGCTTCAACTATTGTACAAAGTGTCTGTGAGTTCAGCTGGTCCATTCATCGGATGCAGAGCTGAGGATTGCTACACTGGCCAGCGGCGGCGACTTACAGCACGGAATTCGAATAAGCTTCCGTGCGCGGGGTTAAAATTTTCAGAAACATTAAAGTACTCATTCCGACTTGAAGCTAGTGGAAACGGGTTCGCGGGAAGGGAGGCAGTCCACTGTCCCATAAATAGAAACTCTCTCGGGGTCAGAAAATTCGCGGTCCACTAGGACGTGACTGGCAATGCGACGTAAAGGGGAATCAGGTTGTAGAGCTGCGAGACTAAGCTGTCCGAGGATCATAAACAATGTCGAATTCCACTCAGTCCACATCTGTCCGTTCCATTGCCTCTCCCGGCGCGTTCATGGAGCAGCTGAACTGAAGGAGATTTTTCAGGAGAAGTTCAGACTCACCAGAACCTCGAAAATTTCGGGACGGTCTCTCAGGGAGTGACCCTCAGGCCTCCCTGCTACTGACCCTTCGAGTGACGAGGCATCGGCCACGAGGAGAACACAAGAAATCAATTGACGCGGGACAACGGATCGAAACCGACCTCAAGTTCTCCTGAAATAGTCGGGGACGCGCCGAGGAAAGCCTCGTCAAGCATTCAACAGCTGAACATCTAGGCTCGAATATGTGAATTTGTGAAACGGTCGAATCCTCGCATGTGGTCGTCTTGAGGGTCAAAAACACTGCCTGAGACGAGATCGACGGCGAGAAAAGGAGTGTTATGGAGAGGAAAGTTCAACAAGATAAGTCATAACGTGAGACGAGATAAGTTTATTCCTCCAACGGCAACTGTCAGCCGTGAACAAAAGAAGCTGCAAGTCTCTAATGCAAGAACAGACGACGCACAGGGTGTGAGCAACGGACGACTTGGCGGGAGATAGCGTTTCACTCCATCAGCAAGACTAGGTCGCCGTTCCACCGGAAGCTCCGAAGGTACAACATATCTGTTAACTTTCGAGAATCCTTAAAAAATAGACTATCGATTCGAAGCGAACTTGTCGAGAGGACGCCATCGCCTGCGACCATACGTTCGGGGGATTCGTGTCGATGATATGCATTTTAAGAAGAATCTCGCAGGACCTCGTAGTAGGGCTTGAACTTTTCTCTTCATCAACCCCGAAATTCCATCTGGGAAGACCAGGTGATGTGACAAACACGCACTCCGTACCTCGTTGTCAGTGGAGTTTTGAGCAAGAGTGACTACACTGGGTGGATTTTCCTTGGGTGCCCCACCGGGCGAGAGGAAAACGCGGTGATGGTAACGACGGGGGTCAGGGTTGAACAAGCGGTTTTAGGTGGCAGCGACGACAAGGGTCGGGGGGTGGGTTGCCGGGGTTAGATGTTAACGGAACAGCCGTTCGTGTGCTGCGTCTGCGAGATCCGCGCGTTGGCAAGCGGTGTAGTCGCATGGACGGTCGCCGCCGTCATTTACGCCGTGATTTATTCGGGAGGAAGCGAAACCACAACATTTTCCGCCCGAGCAGGCCTCACTGGTTGTGCCGCGTCTCTTTCTGCAGTGGCGAATTGAGTCCCCCGAGACCTCCGAAACCGGGCGCTGGTCCAAACCCTAGGGCAGCTGCTGACCGTATTGATTTTCTTTCCGCTAAATGATTGATGAATTACTCAAATCCTCCGAAAAGAAACTAAACTTGCGTCGAATGAAACAATATCTGAATCGCTCTGATTCGTTCCTGGAACAATAATTGTCACCACTTCCCAAGAGGTCGGAGAATGTGGGCTCATGGATATCAAGTCTCTTCTCACGTCACCTGAGGAATTCCTCTATCACGGCGAGAATGTCCCGCTGTGCATTGCTTCCTTCCTCCTTGAGCATCGAGGTCATGGTAGCCGATGTACAAAAGTCTCTCAATAAGAGAACGTTTCTGTGTTCCAAATAATATGGAGTGTTTTCCCGAATTCCGAAACGACACCAAAGCTTGACTGAGTGGGACCGAACAACGATCGATTCGTTTGATGACGACGACACCCAGTGAGTGAGTCGCAGTGAATTCGGAGACTTTAATTGAAACGTTCGCGAGCAGACGGAATCCTTTGGAGCGTTAATTCCTCATTTGACCGAATCGCAGTTGGGCCTCAGGCTGTGTTATGATTGTCGGGTAGCGATTTGAAAAGATGATTGATCAGCGTACGCACGAGGCAGCTTCCCTTGATCCGGTTTCGGCCGGCGGGAACGGACAGACCCAACATCGTGATCTTTTCCACCAGACGACACGTAAGAATTATGATTGGGTGAAGGACGGACGGACGGATAGCGAGTCCGCTGTCCTCGTGCGGGTCGTTTGTGCACGTTTGAGAATCTGGAGAAGCCAAGAGAATTCTCAAGCAGCTTGCAGAGGGAATCTTCGTGTAACTCAATTTCCTTGAGACCAAAACGAATCTTGCAGACTGCAGAACCGCCGGAAGCGACACGATACTTCTCCTGTTTTGTGGACCGTATGCTGACTCCTATCATCGAGCATCATCGAAGAGGTCACGAAACCATCGGACCATTTCTGGTGACCTCATAAAGGACAGACAACTATTGAGCGTACTGAACGGATATCTCGATCGAATTCGAGGACGATTCACTATTGAGGATCTAAATGCTGAAATGGTCGAGATGCGCGGTTTCCAGCGACAGAGGACTAGACGACCAGATGGGTTCGGACATTCCAGGCGAGACTACAAAAACGCGCCGAGGACCACAGCTATCGGAAACGATGCATCAAAGTTCCGAGAGAAGCTGCTCGCTCTGCACAGTGTATGACAAGTGAACGCTTGCGGAGGGAAATACTTCCCGCACCAAGAGCTCCTCCATAAGAGGCCGACGGTCCACTTGAGAAGGCTGTTTGCAACTGTTGCATATGTACCCAAATGCACACATCCTCCTCCTGTACGAAGGGGGAGCAAACAACTTGACACGATAAACCCACGCAGCTCCGGGAATATTGAAGGCTCATATTTTCCTCTGCTGCAGCCTCCGGTCATGTAACAATGGAATCCCGAACGTCCGACGGTGAGACACGAACGAATCAATCGACCGTCATCTCATATTATGGCATTGTTGCGATCGTAGTGAAATCCGATCTCGGGCCATGTTCTCGTTAAGGGAATGGATGGACCCTTATAGCAGGTGTTCCGCGAACAACCAATCAGAGAGATGACCTTGAGGGCTTTGAGGGGAGAATTTCTAATTTCCGTAGGGAATTTGCGATGTTAACTAAAGCAGAACAACAGCACGGATCTGTGCGAAAATGATTGTTAGTTCGTTTTATTTCGTGCATTAAAAATATAGACAATTGCGTTCTAGATTTTCAGGCGAGACCGATCAGAGTGATTCTATCGAAGTTTTGGGATCCGTCAATGCCGATAGATAGATTGCTTGCTTGCTTGCTCGTTAATATTATCAGCTCTGTCTCTGCTAAAAGTTATGCAGCTTCATCAAACAATATGCTAACATCACGGAGAGTGACATAGTGAGTAGGAGTTTTGAATAGAAATCAGCAGCAACGGGAGTATAAAAATTGAAAGCTTAGATCATAGTGATGTTCGAATGCTCATTAACAAAACGAAGGCGACTGCCGTGCAGCGTGGGAGCTGGGAACAGTAATTCGTCAAATCATATTTTTTCTCGGTAGACCCGCAAATGAAAGTTGACGTACTCAAGAAAAGTCGGCGATTTCACACTGAGGACATATCAGCAGAAGTCGCTTTGGCACTGGAGGTGGTTTACCCTTTTTTTTGCATGTCTCCACTCTTTGTTTTTTTTAACTCATTGGTTTTTTTCTCATCTCTGTTTGTCGCTGTTTTGCTGGAAACTCGTCCAACGTTCATATTTGAGATTCCTCTCTCAAATTAATGTCAAACACGAGAAGCATAACTATACACATTCAGGCGATCGTCAAAGTAAGTTCAAGACTTCCGAAACACGTACCTCGACGTTAAGGGTCGTGTTATCTAAATGTCAATCTCGAGTTTCATATTCACTTCCAACACCTATAAATTCTGTACGGCCTCTACAGGATACGTTTCCCTCCGTTTTCACCCGAAGTACGTTTTTCCCGATGTTTCTCATTCCGATTGTTATACATTCTCTTTTGTTTGTGTCCGGAACAGAGACGAAACGTAGTCTCCCTCGTCATCGCTAGAACAAAACAAGTTCTGCAGAATTCACAGAACATTTCAAGGCCTCTGATGCCCTCCACGTTTCTTGGATTCCAGGTGGTGCCCTCGAGGATTCGGGGCAACCGTTATCAACGTGAAGTTTGGGAGTTCAATGCCTGGATGGCAGTTTTCTTGGCGCCAGGCTATAAATTCCGCGACTCTCGACTGTCTGCTTATTTACTTCCTCTGCCTCTCGTCGCTTCGTAAGAGTTAGTGGAGTTTGTTGTTTGTCGTCGACAGCGACGACGTCTCGAGAAATTCAAAGTGATTGATCAAAGTAATGGGATAGTACGACGACAGATGCTTCGTATAACCAGAAACAGAGTAGAGGCGACTTGACGATAGCGGCGGAATCGCCTTAAACGAGAGACTTGCTTATCCGCCCCAAATATTGGACAGATTCGCTTCAGCCTAGCAGAAGATCGCGGACGTCACGGACTACGCAAAAGATTGAGAGAGATCGAAAGGCCAAAGAAGACTCTGCTGCCTGGTTGACTGGCCGGATGGCCGACCGGCATGCCATACTGACTGACTGGCTGCCTGGCTCGCTCCCTCGCTCACATTGCTCGATGATCGGTGGAAGATTGTTGAATCGTCCTCACTTCGCAATATAAGTGCTAGCTCGCTCTGTCTGTCTGTCTTTCTGTTTTCCTGTTTGTCGGTCCGTCTGTCTTCCTGCTTGTCTGTCAGTTAGTCGCCCACATCGTTCGTTGCTGGAGAGAAGTTGGCTGGTTGTAAGCCGGCTGGCTGGCTTGTTGGTTGGTTTGTTTCAGTAACTTTGATGTACAAGGATCGGTAGTGTATTGTTTCCCGCCGCTGCTGTGGTTGTTGTTGTTGTTCTCGCGGCAAATGCGAACGCCATGAAGCTCGATGTTCCAAACTCAGTTTTCGTAGACGCCCCAATTGTTGGAGTGAACCGATGGCATGGAATGAACCGAGTTCATGGTATGGGAGGTGCGCACCGAATGGTTAGAATGCCTGCAAACAGATGGTGCAAGATATGAGTCGCTTTCCATGTCGACTCCATTCAAAGCCAGGCGGGATCTCGGAGGAGAGTTCACGGGTGCCGCGATGGCCACCCGGGAGAACGCGGGAGATTGCTCCTGAGAGGATCTGACTCCCAGCGTTCTCCTCCGTCGTGAGCGATAGTTTGATTCTCGACCCGGAAATCGATTGTTGCAACTGTCAAACGACCGGAGCCGAGAGCTTTGGTTGAAGAACATGACTAGAACACCTACGAGCTACAATCTACATACATAGAAAACGAGCGAGAGTGAGAGCGGGAGCGAGAAACTTATTCTCGAGAGTGAGTTGCAGTGAGGCCTAAAAGCCTCACTAATGAATCGAATTGTTTCTAGCCCCACCTTGACTGTAGAGTGGCGGTCCTGCTGAGGTGACTGGCGGAGGTTTGTCGGGAGAACGTGTCAGATCCTATTTGAGATTGGTTTGTTTTGCAGTTTGGAAGCTGGCTCTGGAGATTCTGCAGACGCATATCTTGTAGCGTGGCTGTACGAGCGAGCTTCATGCTGTTAAGGTGTAATGCCATGCCAGCAACATCAATATCTTCGGAAAGTTCCGCGGTGCCCCCAGCATCGTCATCATCCAGGTCCTCTCTGAACAATGGCATCAGCAACAGCAACGGAGGACGTTCGAAGCGACCGCGACAAGGGAAAACATGTTTTTAGATTGAAATTCCGTTGATTGCCTGCATTGTTCCCGCTGTCCGTGGCTTTTTCTTACCTTGAATCAGGGTTCGGTCGGGAGCCCTGACAAGCGAGCACGTGTCGCATTTCTTTGAAAAACTCGCAGAACAAATGTCCCTGATAAACAAGAGAATTTCGGTAAAAAGGTTTCGCGTAGGTTAGTTGCCATTTCTGGATGGCTCGTGGGATGCCCGCGTGCGCCGTGGGCATGCCATGACCATGACAACAAACTCCCGATATCACAGTGAGCCTCCACGAGTGCCATTTCGAGGACGGCAATCACGGTCGCAGAAAGCAGCGGTCGAGGTTTTACGGAACAGCATCGATGGGGTGAGAAACACGGCTAAGAAGAGGCCGGCTAAACGACCGTCTACTCTTGCGAAAGAGCTTCTTTGTGAACAAAAAGGCTAAATTTTTACGTTGTGACCTCATCATCGCATAAGTCGCCGACCGTGTATCCTTTTTCTAGCTCGTTCGCTGACTCTATTAACTTGATTGATGGCCGGTAGTAGTCGCCAGACGGCGTTTTAATAGTTCAACATCTTCGTTGTTGTAGTCGAGACGTTCGGGGGCCGGCCGAGTTGACAAAAGCCGGAGCCACGTCGCGTCGGTCGGTCGCGAACGAGCGACAGCGTCAAAACACTTTTGAGGTCAGCTTTACGTTTGAAGACCAAATCGCTGAACTGCAATCGCCGCCTCCAACATCGTCGCCCAAATCGAGCAGTCCGTGTGTAAAGGTAGACTTACCCGTTCGCCGTAAGGCACCTTGGCTCTCTTCCAGCAGAACTCGCAGATGACTATTATAACGCCGACAGCACATCCGACAATCAGGGTTAAAAATACTCCGCCCACGGAATCCATGTCCATCTCACTCGTCGATGAAGAACCCTTGTCTTCATCGCACTTCAGCAGGCCGCCTTGTTGCTGAAATTTAAACCGAGCCTGAGCAATCAGTTCCTTACAGTGTAGATGACAATGCCACGTCCTGGACCATATGCTCTCTTTGATTCCGAGGACATCGACCGAGTGATTGCCTTCGGAGTCAGAACGCAAGTATTCTCTGATAAATTTCTGTTCAGGTTGAGATTTACCTTCCACCATTTCATTTTGAGCGCATGTAAGACCCCTTTCTCTTGAAGGATCAATATTGCAGATGTGAGCGCACTTCGGAGCGGAGACTCTGCAAAGGATATCTTTTGGTTTTAGTCGAGAACTGGAAGTCTCGAAATTGTTGAATAACAAACTCTTGAGAAACCTGGGAGTGACATCCGACGTTCATGATCGATTTTCTGCCATGATCGATGAAAACAGAAAACTTTCATTTCCGAAGGATTCGGGGCAGTCGAGTATAATCTGTCCAACCGAGCAGCTGTCCATCTAACTTGAAGGAAGAGTTGCCAGCGGTGCCAGCTGCCTGCCCTCTCGATTTTTTTTTGGAAAACGCGTTGGTTTCTTCAACTCCCCGAGTCTCTGTGTCATCCATCCACACGTCGGCGAGCCTCTTCCCTTGGTCACTCGAGTCGACATTCTAGCCTCATCGGCGAGATCAACGCGACCGTCTACAAATCAACCTCGAGGTACGATCGTTGACCCCCGCTAATTGTTTGAGCCGGCAATTTTTCTTCATTCAAGAGTTTTTTCTCTCTTCCCCTGTGACAATGGTAGAGGTTTTGCGGGAAATAATGGTAAGGCCCAACTTTGGCCATTTTGCGCCATTTTGTAGGATTAGGTGCTCAGCGGAGTTATTGAGCGCTCGCGCGCATAAACTCAGCGTTCATGGCAAATCATGACGCTTCACGACGCAAATTACAGCAGATCGCCGCGCCGGCGAAATATGGTATGCCATTGAGAGAAAACGAGACGGCGCTGGCCACTGGCTAACTGGCCACCCGGCCGGCCGCTTTGCTCGCCACTAGGGGACCGCCAGACGGAGCTTCCACGTCCTTGGCAGAAGGGAGCAGAAGGCAGACATGGCGAGTTTGTCCTTCGAATAACTACTACTAGTCGTTCTTGGCCTGCCCTGTCGGTCACACCCGGCGACCTCCATCATTTGATACAATTACGCAGCGAAAAAGCCCGAGTCTTGTGGCGGAATTCATCGCGAACACGAAATCGCGTTTTTCGCAAGCTGACTGACTGTGAGCGAAATCCGATCTCGGACCGCTTTCCAGCTCTTGCGATCGTAGACGAGTCGCTCCGGGTTCCTAGAGCTGAATAATTTCATATTTCATTTCTGTGTTAATTCAGCAAGGAGTAAATTCCAAGGATTCTATTCTGACTGGTTTCTTGTCTCGACGAAATTGTTTGCTCTCACTTGAAATTGGACTGAACGCACCATCTACAACTGCCACCGCCGGAGAAACACTCGACACAAAACTGAGTTCTTATTCTCGCAGACGAAAACTACTTTTCGCGCCCGCGAGTGAGAATGAGAGTGTTTTCGGGCCGTTCGCTAGTGCGAGCCAGTTCGTCCTGACACGCACACCTTGGGGAAAATGTTCACTGTCGAAAATGGGGCCCGAAACGAGGAGAAAGAGCTCGCTGGAAAGCGTAATTCGAGGCTCTGTCGACTACTGGTCAACGCAGCGGTTGGCTCGCTCACTTACTAAGAGGTGTTGCGATGCCGTATCCTTTGCTGTCTAGCAATGATCCTATTTGGGTAAGGTTGCAGTTTCTTTCTACGAGGTACTCAATACTGAGCGCCTCCATGAGGTAGGCGTAGTCGCCTCGAAGGACCCTTTCGATGCCCTCCTTGTTGGACGTGGTGAACACTGTTGGCCTCTCCGCCTCCATATAGGTCCACATCCGCTTCATCACCGGGTCATTGTGTTTCTGGAACAACGGCAATTTGTTCTCGTAGATCTCCAGGAGAAGTAAGGAGTCTTTTTTTGTGAGTTTCATGAAAACGAGGAAGATTTGTTCAAAAAAGAGCTCAGTTTCTGGAAACCGTCGGAAATAATAGACTGCTCAAGACGTCCTCGGCTCGACATCGTCGCTTCGCTTCGTGGAGAAAACAAGAAGACTGCCTCGAACTGTGATCTCGTATCGGGCCGGCTGTCGTAATGAGAACGGGCAAAGTCCCCGGTAGGATGAAAGGTTGTTAAACTGAAGTATTGGGACTTGGAAAAGATCTTTTCGAGAAGTTTGGGAAATCTTTTTCGCTTCTTTTCAGCCTTGACGTGTGTGTGTGGGCGCGCGTGGAGAATCACGGGAGCACGACGGATAAAAGGAACTGAAGTTTCAAAAAGTGACAAAACTCAGAGGGAAGCCCCTGCTCTGTGACCAGTTTCGAAACTACAGTGGATATATATCGACATTTTTGACTGAAATGGTTCGGGCTACGATTTCGAAAAAACCACTAGGGTATGGCTCAACATTCGCGCACAGCGACATCGGAATGTTGGTTCGTTTTCGACTTGGCTGCTGACGGATTGACGGATAGATAAGTGAAGGGTCGAGTGCACGAATCGTTATAGGTCCCCGAATCGACAGATTCGTTTGTTTGTCCGATATCAAGATGGATATGTGGAATACCTTGAAAAATCCATAGGTTGAGCCGCCTCCGAGGCATCCGTAGGCGATCTTGGTCTGCTTGGCAAGATCGTTAGCATTTTCGATGGGGGCGCCCATCCGAGCGGCCGTCAGAAAAGCCGCGAGATTCGCTGTGTACGAAGAAATCAGGATCAACGTGAAGAAGTACCAAATCGAGGCCAGGACACGAGTTGAGATAGCCCTATAATGGGAAAATGTCAAGAAGAGATTCGTTGCTTGCGACTCGTCTCTTACGTCTACATCTAATTCGTCTTCCCAGCCTTCTGCTCCAAACCCGTTCGCTCGGAAAGAGGAAGAGACGACGAAGAAAAGTGCAACAAAAAATCCGAGACGACGCCCAACCGACCAACTTCACTCACTCAGCGGGCTGCGAGCTTTTCAAGGTTTACAAGAGCCACGGAGTTCACTTACCTAGGAACAAGATCGGAGCCTTGTTGCATAATGCTTCCCATTGTGAACCAAAAGGCATTCTGAAGGGAGCTGAACTGGTTCTCGGGTTCGGATTGTGGATCGCACGGATGCGAAGGAACCCATTCGTAGGGGGTAAAGCGCCCCAGTACGTACACCAAAATCGAAACAAAGGTGTACACCGTTAGCGTATAGAACCAGACTACGATTGAAAATGGATACAAGAAGGAGAAGATGGCCGGTTCTGATTTTTCGGGCTTCTTGAAGAGGATGCTGATCCCGGTGTTCATGAAGGGTATCGTGAAGTCGACAACTTGCTCGCGATCGTACGTGATGGTGAGATCGACCACGGCGATGTCGGCTTTCTGCGAGAGAAAAGTTTCGAGTGAACGCAGTTTCAAGAGGTAGCTCTCATCGAATCTGCTGAGAAGATCCAAAGCCCTTTGTTTCAAGTGGAGATCGTCAATTTTTCGAGAGTAGAACCTCACCCTCTGAATCAGTTCTCCCACCATGCCATTCCACTTTCCGTCGGGTTGTCTGCTTCCGTATTTTTTGTCTGGTGAAAGGTAGAAAGTATAATTGAACTTGCACAGCCCGGCTAGTTCTTTAATTAGGTCTATCGCGTAGCCATAATAACGGTCGTTCCCAGTTCGGTTCTCAGACGCAGGATAGAGCATGGTGTAAGGTTCGTTCTGGAATACGGGATCCAAGTTAGAGTGTCGGTCGTGATTTTCATCTCTCCCATGCGAAGTCCCCGAGGGATCGAAAGAGTTTCAAACTGAAATCCTCAGAGCAAAGAGAGGAATCGAGAGAATTCATGGAATTGACATTGAGAACAGATGCGGTCGCAGCCGCGAAACTTTTCGATAGTTTCTTCTCTTCTCTGTCTTTGTCCCCTCGTCTCCCCCGGTATCTCCCGGAACAATGGTCCATCTTACCAAAACGCTGACCACTCGGAGGGTCATTCCCTCGAGGGTCTTAGACAATTCGGCGTCCTGCTCTGTTCTGTTCGCGGCGCTGAATTTGAGGCCTTCTCGAGTGGTCCAGGTGGCGGTTTTTCGAAGGCCGCTGTGTTTGAGTTCAACAATATCTAGGGCGAATTCGTCTCGTGTCCCAGAGCGACGGTTCAAACGTAAGTCTCCGCTGAGCCCCCGGACTCTTGCCTTGAAATATTCATAAGTTTCAATCATTGGGGATCTGACTGAGTATGTTCGACAGCGGCGCGAGTATCCGATATCGATCGTCTGCGCGTTCGCCGCACCTGCTGCCTGCTGTTTTGATTTGGTCGTGGTCGACGCGAGTTCATTTCGCCGAGGAACGGTCGGCATGAAGCTGCGACAGAATCGGGCGAACGACAACTCGCTCCGGTTGCATGATTCATCTACGATTGACGTTTTGCGTATCGCGTGCCATTATGCACGTTCTCGAAAACAGCCTTCTCTCTTTTGTACGACTGTCATAAACGCTTTAAGGACGCGGCGGCGGCGGCCCCGCGGCGACAGCGGCCGCGGCAACCGCCGACTCCGTGTCGGAGACATTGGAGGGGCAACGATTCTAATGTTCCGCGCGCCGTTGTCGTTGGCTTTCGTGAAGGAAATGAGAAATATGTAAGACGGAAACGTCGGGCCCCTGTTCGCACTGTCGCCATTTCGAGGGGTGTAGTCATTGCCAATGGTGGTTCCAGTCTGGCGAAGGTATTCGATTTCTGGCGAAGAGATACGAGCCGGACGACTCGACTGAAACCCATAGCATCCATCGATGGTTGAAACGAAGTAGTCGTCGTCGAAACTACGTACATTCGTTCGGGAATTCGACAGCCAGCGGACGTTCCACGAAAGATTCGATAAGCGATTTCGCGAACGATCTCATAAGAAAGTCTACGGGCACGGCTGGAAACGAGTGATCGTACTCACCCCCTTAATGGCGTCAAGCAGCGCCTTGCCTTGTTCCCAGTGCACGCTGCGGTTACAGTCCAGCTGCGTGAACAATGGCGGAGGGTTCTTGCTGTAGTTGTTGTTATTGTCATTCCACTCCTTTTCCTTCAGAGACTCAATGCCAGCCGCCACGAGAGCTACCGCATCGTACAGGAGAGCTTCGGTCGTCTGCGAAAGAAAAACGTCGAAGAGAACAATGAGCTGAAGAAAAACATTTTGCAATTCCAATTCCTTCTGAGCTGAGTAGCGAGGATGCGTCAGGAGACTGTGAATAGAAGAAGATATCGGCTCTCGAGGCATCGAAGTCCATCGCAACTTCCTCCTCTCTGAAATTCTAGGTCTTCCAGATCGTTTCAGCAGCAGCGTGTAGAATGGAGCTCGGACGCGAAATAAGTTGGAAATTCTGGAGAGTTCCGGAACATTGTGGATCGATGACCTCACCCGCCCCATATCCGTTCTGCGTCTCGCGAGCGGGACACACAGACAAGCTCCGGGTGTCGAAACCGACCGAATTCCGACCCCGACCCCATCGCGTTTGTGGTGTCTGGGGAGACGGCATCTTCTACAACACAAATGAAGAAAAACTTCGGCGGTTCTCGACTCGGATGCACCAGAACTGAACGGCGGGCGTCCCAGAACGAAGCCAACCACTGAATCCAGCAGGCCACGGAGAAAGGAAGAAACCCAATTAGTGAAGCAAATGGGCGGGAAATAGTTCCGTACAGAGTGCTTCACTTCGACTTCGGCTTCGGCCCCGACTTCGTTTCGCTCACAGGCGCGGACAAAGTCTCGGGGAGTGAACGCGTATGCTGAGATGGAGCTGAGCAGACGGACAGACGCGCGCACAAGCGAGGAAACGAACGCGAACAGATCGGCCGGCCGACGGGCGAGCGAGCGAACATGAGGACGGACAGGAGAAGTGCCGCCCCCGCTGCCGCTTCTGGAGTCGAGCGAAGTAATTTCCAACGGCACCTCTCGACGGCTACAAGAGCTCCGCTCTCCCTAGGGTCAATGGAAGAAAAGCGGTTCGTTGGACTTAACCTTCCTCCGTCGCAGGTCTTTGTAGTCGAAACGAGAGAAGTCTTCCTTTTTCCTTTTCCATTGTTCCGCTCACTCATTCCTCACTGGAGAAGCACCGGCGAGCTTAGATGAGGTGCAACGAAGTCGAAATAACAACACTTCAAACTTTCATCTCAACACTCAGCTAGAGCTCGATGTTCAGCGATTTCGAGCAGGAATCCTTGCGACAGGCTCGCTAACCGAACACAATGACACGATCGTTTATACATTGTGCTAGTATCTGTCATTGACGTTACCTCATCTCGTTCCTCCGAAGTCCTAACTTGAGGACGCGACAGGCTCTGCTCCACCGAGGTTCCGTGCTGACGTACCTTCACGAGTTCTAGACGATACACTGCGACGGAATTTATGGACACTCGCTGCTCCTAACGGTCGTCGAACTTTTTTCACAACGACAACTCCTTAACTTTCTCGGTTCAGCTTCTTCCTGCCGTTGTGGAGAGCAATTCGGAATCAATCGAGCGGAAGGGAGTCGACTCAAAAATTTCAAGTACTCGGGGGAGACACGGTTTTTGTTAATTCCCAAAGCACTGCTGCGACTGTTCTCTGAAACCCTTTAGTTGTGTTGTTCGAATTCCATCGTGAAAGGCCCTCCAACCTTAGACGAACGTTCTAAAGTCGAGAAGTCTGAGTTTGCCGGTCCCGCTGAATGATGTTTGAAACGTTTTTCAACACCATTTCTCCATCTTTCCACTCCCACCGCCTGACGGCGAACTCGACACGAATGTTTGAGTCGAACGCGGCAAAAAATCGAGGAAGGAATTCTTGCGGAAACGCCTGTTTTCCCCGAAAATGCTTCGCAATGTTCCTCTACCGTTGAAGGAAATTCGCGGTCGTTGAATCGTCGATGTTGAGCTTTTTTCGCGCCGATCGTTTTGAGGCAACATTATTCATTCAATTCAGTGGCAGCGGAATTAAATGGATGAACGAACATATGAATGGATTGAAATCTCTTCTGGACCGGCGAGTCGAGCTTGCGGCTGCTTGTCACGACTCGGTCAGCGTCCGAGCTCACCGAGAAGTGGATCGCGACTAGTTCACGGGAATCGGCGAAACGAATATCCATCCTACCGGGCCGACTTTCTTGATGCGACTGCTAGCGAGAAGATCGAGAGGAGAAGGAGACCGACGCGACGGAGAGAGATTTCGTAATTGATTCTCCGACGGTCCCCTTCCAACCGATTGGACCGGACGACCGACCGGGCAGCGGGCAGGCCGGACGGACGGACTGCAAACTTGCAGAGAAAGTCGGCGCGGCACGCAGCGGATCGAGAACGAACATCGGCTTCCAGTACGAACGGGGGCGTCAAGGGACAGCGGACGCGGAAATGTTTGATCCCGATGCAAGCAAGCCCTTGCTGTTTCTCGATAGGAATCGTCTGCGTAGAGCAAAACCTCGATTTTGTTTTCGTTGCTGGGAGGAGAGGAGCTTCAGCGGGATTCCTGCGCCAAATCCCGCCACGCTTTCAGATCGTTTCCGAATGTACGCGCGCGCGAACATAAATACAGCCCGATCGCGCAAACAGGTTTCTGCGTGCCTGCCCTGAGGGTGAAAATGTCCGAAATTCGCAACCCCACAACAAACTCCTCGGCGTCTTTGAGAGTTCTCATGATTTGGCATCTCCCAAAGGTCCGGGAGTCGGTTTGCGGTCCCAACAGCAACCCGGCTGGCTAGGAGTCTCTCAAAAAGTTGTCCTTGCTGCTTCGTTGATTTGCATGACGGCAGGAAGTTCTGAATTTTTGAGTCGTGTTTGAAATCTAGTTGGTTTTCGTCGTCGCCTCCGCCACGCTGTTCCGGTGTCGTCATTGCTGACACATGAGAAGAGGGAAAAAGCAGACGGAGCCGCCAAAGTAGATTTTTCCGCGGCGAAGAATGCATAAGGGAACGAGACATAACCCGAAAAAATGAAGAGCGTGAAGCCATAGCCGCGGACGGACGGACGGACCGACCGGCGCGCAGGAGAACGGCAGAGGAGAGGAACGCTGTGATGCATTTGCATCGCCATTAACTTCCCATTCGTTGAGCTGGCGTTGACGCCAGCACGACCGAGCGACCGACCAACGGGACGAAGTAGCGAACGACGCATGGAATATGCGTAGAGCCACACCGCATACATAGATGGCCGGCTCGGGTGTCGGTTTTCGGCCCCGTTTTCGAAATTTTCGGAAGGAGGCCTCGATCTATTTTTCCGATTTTCTCCTCTTCCGGAGACGGAAGTACACGGCCCGAGTTTTCTCAGTATTTCCAAGTTCGGATGTCTGTCGAGGTCCCTTCGGTACCTGACGACCGGCCTGGAGGCTGCCAACGGAGTACCTACTTCCACCAGAAGGGTGTTCTCACTCGGTCTGGTCGCTTCGATCGCTGAATCCAATGAAGCCGATAGCGGATTCCAAATGAACTCACCGATATTCTGTCCCAATTCGATGCTTTATTTTTCCGAAGAGCTCCCCCAGCTGTTGGAGACTGGTACCTCTCAGAGGCGAGACCGGTTGCAAGCGCCCAATCACGACGCACCACTTGCACCTGGAAAGTGACAGCGTTAAGGCTGGTCGAGAGGGGCGGTGTGGAGTGGCCCAAAACCACTCCACAGCGTCTCGATTTCCTCTCTTGTTTGCAGTCCAATCAATTTTTTTTTCTCCTCAACCGTCCCTCCCATACCTCTTTTCGGTCCGGATCGATGATGCGGAAGGCGGAGACGTTGGCCTTCAGTGAGTAGAATTCACGCAGGTCCAAGGTGTGAAAATCCTGTCGGTCGAAGGAAAAACCATGCTGAGATTCTTGTTCCCAAGCTATGCAGGCGTCCCAGCCAGAAACCCTGCCTCCCAAGAAAGATGACCTTCCTCAGAGAAGAAAAAGTATATCTTTGCGGTACGCAGTGAGAAATCTCGGAGGAGAAGTCTCGCCAGCGAAATTCGAAACTCACAAGTCCTGTCACGATGTAGTCGTGGTACAAAGTTGTCTGATTCACTTCCTCTGCCTGCAAACAAATCCTCGATGTCAGAGAACGCCTTCTCCTGAGACTTGCCACCGAACCCAAACTGAACGAAAACTGAAGGCGGTTCTGTATCACTTATTTGCGACGGCCCGGATAAACGCCAGAACAAATCGACTACCCAAGCAGGTGTTGATGAAAGTTCTGGTGGCGCTCGAAGCTCCATCGGAAAGATGATATTGAGTATTGAGAATAACAATTGATGGAGTCTGACCAAGGGAATAGTGAGTAATGTTCAGTGAGATGATTATCGGAGACAGCTCTTGATTGATCGTTGGTACCGCTGCGCGCGGTATTAGACGTCATACTATGTGCGGTGGAGCAGCAACCGAACCAAAAGAAGTAACGGCAGGCGCAGCGCTTTCTCTTCATCAACGATTTCTCCTTTTAGCGGAGTCGTTAGTCGACAGAATGAACGAGTCAAATATTTTCCCCACTTCCATCTCGGCTCCTTACGGCTGCCATCCATCGACGCAAAGACAACATCCAAAAGGTTTTCGCCCAGCTGCAAGTCCCCGGAAGGGAGCTTCGAGAGGAGCATCTCAAGTTTCGGCCAGAAATGTCGCCCCTTCCCATCAAAAAACTGCCGCCTCTCCCCATTGTTGTTGAAGCTCCGTCGTCGTCGCATCCACCGTCTGAAGCAGCTCGTTCCTCCACATCTGCCCAGTAATCCCCTCCTGTCTCCTCCCCTTCTCCCTCGGCGTATCCCCCTCCATCTTTTCTATCATGCAGATGCTCGATGATGTGTTTATTCAACGCGGTCTCACGTGGATTCTCGCGCATGCTCTCGATTGGAAGCTACAGTATTCGTTCCTCCGGAGAACTACAGCTACCATCCGCCAAGGCTGCCGCGAGCGGGAGCAAAGGCAATAACGGCGTCGACGACCACTTGCCTCACGAAACAGTTGAGGGAGTTTGGCTAGCTCGAGGTGGAGGATAATGTTGTAGATATTCTTACTGCCGATGTCCTTGAGCATCTTTTTGAAGGACAGCGCGGGATTGTAAGGATACATCAGGACGTTGGGAGGATTGAGGGATGCGTTGAGTACGTCTTTCAACGCTACGAATACTGCAAGCGAGATCGAACACATTAGCGAATTGCTTCTTGAACCACTTCCCAAGTCGGCTAATTTGCTTCCTCCTCCGGTCGGGGCCTCCCATGGGGAGGCGGAAACGCTGACCTTCGACGACTCTTGGAGGAATAACTGTCAAGAGTGACTGACTCACTACCGAGTCTCGTTCGTAAGTTGTTCCTCTTCCTGAATACCTCACTAATTACATCAGTTCGAATCATTATCCGTGAATTGATTGCCCTGTTGTTGCAGTAGTAGTAGCAGCAGCAGCAGCAGCACCGGATACCAGAAACATTCCAGGCTAATGAAACGGCTACGACCGATAGTACGACTGAAAATTAGCGATCGCTCGAAGACAGCGAGCGAATCGTAACATTCGAGCACTCGAGGAATCACTGGGAACGGTTGGCTTCTGATTTCCATAGTGACGAATCGGTTCCTCCGATGAGCTCCGTCTATCGCGATGTTTGACTCCGGGCCGAGAGTCGACTGAAGGACGAAAGAACATCGTGTGCATAGAGATCGCGTCGGAACAACAGGTCCCCCTCTAGCCCTAGGTGTTTGGTATTCACAAAATTCTCACAGTTTCGAAACATTTTCTCCCAGCTCTACGATCCCTCTTCTCGACGGAAGTAGTGGAAACGCATCAACGCAAGATCAAGCAGCCATTTTGTTGTTTTCCTTTACACGACGCCTGGCACTCTGGAGCTCATTGAGTCCAGAGGCGCTGCTGGAAGACAAAAGAAAAAATAAAAACCTCGCTCACCATTATCGTTGTCGTAGAAAACAGCGAACGACTTCCACTTGCGGCTCTGAATGAGGTCGTGGTAAGCGCGATTTAGCTGCTGTACTGAAGGATGCAGATATAATGTGAACGGGCTAAGACGCTCCCGAAATTCAGGCGAAGTTTGAAGATATGGAATGTGCATCCGGTAGGAAGCCGATTGTACGTAGGATTGCACTTGCCAAGAAGTGGGTCCTATGAGGGCCGCGATGGCCTGTCGAACAAGCTCACACACTGAAAGCGGATCGATAGCCTTCAAAAACGCATTATCGTCACAAGACACGTGGAACATGACATCCCATGACGTTCGAAATGAGGTGAAAGGTCTGGTCACGGGAAGCTGAGGAGCGGAATTCCTAGTTTCGAGTGGCTCTGGCGAGTTTCCCTCCCGCCAGATAAGCGTCGGATAAAGGTTGTGTCTCTCTGCCCAAATAATCCACAATCCTCCAAATCGAATATCCGAATTCGATAGGAATCCCTCAAGCCGACGTCCCCAGCGTTTTGGGAGGCGCATCGGTGGCGTTCAGAAGAGCTTGGAATTCCGAAAAATTGATAGCGCGGCTATCCTCCGCCACCGCCAGCAGCGGAACAAAGTGCTCCGGTTGCTGCGGCGCGAAAACGCTTACCGCATTTCGATGCAACGAAACTGTCGCCAGGATTTGTCTTGAAACTAAGGGCTTTCAGCTGATGGCCACGTAAAATGGACGCGTCCTGATTTATCCGGTCTACGGCTTGCGTCAAATGAACGTCCAGACCGCTGTCTTCACCTTGGTCGAAAACTCCTCCTGTAAAGAACAAAATTCTCCTTTCACGAAAACTCTGAGTATTCATCTTGAATAACGATTTTCATATCCGGAGAACTCTTTGTTGATCTCCTTGTTTCGAAAACTGAGTTTCCTCGTTGAAGCTTCCAAGCGATCACGGAACGATGTCTATTCTAGAAACATTGTCTATCCGACGCAATTCCAGCGGAGAAGCTAAGATATGTTGAACAGTTTATTGGATTCATGCCATCGCAAGCTGGTACCGCAGCCTGCGTCGCGTGTCCGCGTCTATTTTAGGAAGCTTGTTCAACAAAACCCTCTTCAAAACGAGCCGAGGGGCCCGCCCAGAATCCCCCGCGGTTACGACAAGGTCAACCACGATGAACAGTGGGCGGAAGACGACCTGATGCCACTGTTGCTCGTGCTGCTGCTGCTGCTGTTGATAAAACGTTGGCAATAATTGACGAAGCCGACCTACCGATAGTAATTGTGTCAGCTGATTTGGCGTCGGCATATGCTGCAGCGATGCTCAACAGAATTGCGGTAACGAGCGGAACAAGGAGTGTTTTTAATGCTACGCAGGCTGTTTCGCGAAAGCCCGCCATGACGCGAAACTCCGCGTCTTCTTCTCCTCACTCTTCACCGTCGAGCAACGAATTTCTTCAATTATTCATAATTCGCTCTAGTGATTCCTGATGGGAGTTCGTGCTCCGCGTTTTCGTCATTATCTGGAAAGATGGTTATTAATTCATTAATTATTCGAATAATAGATGGAAATCAATCACAGGATCACAGTTCTCTTCCTTTACGCCTTCAAACTTTGCGCGAATCCTGGAATTTCGTTCGTCAGGATTCCGTCGAAGACCATTAGTGGTAAGCGAGATGTGAAAAATGCGATTTCTCAAGTCTCAATTTGAGGTTCGTTTTGTTTGGTTTATTCCATTCGCCGCTGCCGACAGCCAAAGCCTCGATTCCCGGCTGACGTCTTGGCTTCTCGAGTCATTTGAGACGAATAACTCCGACTTGCCGCCGCCGCCGCCGTGGCTTCCACTGCGGTGGAAACGAAAAGTAGAAGGAGGAAGTAACTCAGTCAACCGGGCCTGTTTCTCTCCACCCTTTCACCCGTCCATTGCCCCTCGAAAGCCGGAATGAAACTCCCCGAGGACATCAGTCATTCAAGAGATACAACGAATCTTCTGGCAGGAAAATCGGTCTCCACTAGACGGTCAGAACAAGCGCGGCGAGGTCGAACATCGAGCTGAATTCCAAACCATTGCCTCCGCTTCAGTCCCGATTCTCGCTAATTATGACGATCTAAGCTTTTATAAAAACTTCAAACTCGGTGCAGTTATTAATCGAGTCTTCTTCGAAGTACTCGCCGACAAGACCATCCTCGTAATGCGAGGTGCTCGTTGAGTCTGCAGCCGGTTCTTTCGAGTGATCAGAAACCTCACCCGAAGCCATCGATTATTGTGAACTGCAATTTCCGGACTCTGACGAGCGCCTACGGCTTGAAGTGAGTGCCGTGATTAATTTCTATTGGGGCGAAAATTTCACACGATACTAATTGTAAGCACAGATTCACCGTAGCGTTTATCTCAGCTTCTTCTGCGTATGTCGTCGTCGAGTAGAAAAAGTAATGAAACAGTCTCGCTCTTGGGATCCTGCGATCGACGAGCGCTAATGCAGGATCTAATCTCCAGCAAGAAAATGTTAAACTGTACAATGCCAGCAGACACGAGCATTTGCCCGCCGGCAGTGTTCTGTTCTCCGTTTGCTTCGTCTGCGCGACCGCACAGCTGACCCCCTGGTGTCCCTTGCGGCCCCTCGCTGGATCCTCACGTCGCGTCGCCGCGCGTCACCCACTTTGCCCTCTTTTTACGTCCTGAAATTGCTCTCAATCAACTTTTGTCTCTCAGACGACTCGCTTGTTGTACGCGAGCAGCGTAACTTAATTCTGCCAGACAGCGTCCAATGAAGTTTTTCCCTCACGTTTGTGATTCGGATACAGATGGTCGGAATTCTGTTCACCTCGCAATTCCGATCGTACGTCGGCTGCATCCAGAGCGTATTTGGCAATCATTCGTGGCATTCGCTGAGCTCCGCATCTGAGTCCGCCGCACAACAATCGAGAAGCCAGATCAACTCAATACCAACGATCACAGTAACTAAGCAAGCGCCATCGTTCTCGAGACTAAGCCCATCGCTCTCCGGGCGGGAAGTTTTTAATTTTTTCATTCAACGATTCAGTCGTCAGGAACTCTCGCGCACTCGCGGATTCTCTCACTCAGTCAACAGAAGAGAAGAAGAAAGAGGAAATTTGATGACGGCGCGGACACAGGATCTGTTTCTTCTGTTTGTGTCGCTTCGCCGTACAAAGAACACGCCCTCCTGTCAACAAGGGTCGAGTTCCAACTTCGTACTCCGTAATTCTCTATCTATGAGAGCGCGGCCTCGCGTCCCGACAGAGGCTTCAAGCGCATGCTGTCAGCGCTCATGCAGATTTTTCGCCGACGAGAATTCAACAAAATCACTGTGACCTTCGTTCGGCGTCTTGTCAGCGAAGATACGTCTACCACTACCTGCTACCACTGCTCGCAGTCTACGGGCAGCGGGCGGGGATCCGGGACGAGGATCGGGAAGTGAGCTACATACGAACTCCATCAAGTGCTGGTTGCGGAAGTGAGAGAAGTCGACAGACAGCGCAGATCACATCCAATATCCTCTCGGAGGCGAACAGAGAAAATATTGACCGAGGCCATTATTATGAAGTGTTTGGTGTGACCGTCGCGTCGTCAGTGGCCACTCGGATGCCCGCGCAAAGAGTACAGAATGGGATGCTGGAAATTTGTCAAGAACAAAGCGGTCGTCGTCGGATTCAAATCGCACAAGAGAGGGAAAGTATGATCGGACGGAAAATGCCTTCAACGGTCAGGAGGACACTGACTCGATCCTCCTCCAGGAAGCCTTCGTCGAGCTGCCTTTGAAAAGCTGTCGCAATCGCCTTAAATGTTTTTCCAACTGAGTTTCCTCCTCTCCCAGTTTCTCCTTTCTGTCTGTTTCCTGACTCCTTGCAAGTGAGGCTGTGAGTTGTATTGTATCGTTGCCATGCTCCTGGGAAAAGTAAGCGCTTCCGTTTCTCTTTCGGCAATGTCGACGCCGCTTACAAACTGGACGTCTCACATGGACGAAACTTCCTGGACACCACGGTTACTCCGGCATGAATGTTGAAACACGAAAGCTGCGATCCCAATTCACAGCCGTGACACCCTCTGCCGATATCATCAAGAGTTCGAAAGTCGAACGATCGTTAGAGTTTCCTATATTTTCGATACGAATCAGAGATTACCGAGGATTCGATGTGTTATGAAGCCTTGCCCCGTGAGAGAGGTTTCCGTGTCAAAGGATCTAATTTGTCGCCGGCTTATGTAAAAGCATTAGAAGAGCTCGTGTTTCGATGATGATCGTTCTCGTTTTCGAAATCGAAGTTTCTAGAAGGAGGTCATGGAGAGGTTGCAGGCAGCTCCAACGACGCCACTCGATTGTGGCTGCAGTCGATACTTTATCTCAGTTCCGATTTGCTTAATGGGGAATCCCCTGCGAGAGATGGACCTTCCATTCTGTGCCGCTACTCGGTGACTGTCCAAATGATTATTGCATTTTTCGTTGGTCACCGACCAACCATTCTTGTCGCGCGTGGCCCAAGACCGAGAAAGAAAACCGACGACTGTTGCCCGGAGATAGCACTGGACGAACCATCCGGCCGTCCCTCGCCGGCTGTGTGGCAAGCGAGCGAGCGAGCGAGCGACGAACAAGACCGACACGCATAGGTTTTCCTGTCTCTTCTTGTGACACTGCCGCCTTCGGTTACGCACCTCTGTCTCCCGCCTCTCAGAGATTACGGCACCCTATACTCCGGCCGAATGGTGCGAATAAGCTTCGTCGTGGGACACTCGGGGAAGACGTTCCGTGATGAGGGTCTATTGTCACAGCATTTACCCTGAGGATCGTCTCCTATTTTCTCCGCCAAAGATGTGAAAACTCTTGATCCCTCTTGTCAGTTGATGGGGATTGATTCGAGCAGCTATCCACCTATCCTGGATTCGGAGGGAGAAGTTTCAAGAATTTGTTGATGTTCATCAGAATGACATTTCCGGAACTATTTCGAAAATCAAAGGTATTCTTCTCCTTTGTTTGTGCCTGTCGGACCTAAGGAGAGGCCTTCGGCATGGAGTTTGTTTGACCTCTCATTCTTAAGGTCCGGTGGGATCTGATCCGAAGATACATGTGCGGAAAGAGAGCGAAAATAAGGAGATTCAGGAGCGGCAAGTTTGTGGACACGATTGAAAACGCTGCCTCCGCTAGAAAGAAACGACCGGTTCCGCTTTGACAATTCATGACTGGTCGACAAGTACGGGTCGGCCAGACCGACAATGCACCAGAGGACAAATAACTGGACCGGTAATCGAAGAGACCGGTCAGATAAAGTGCCTGACCGTCCCCTACGTCGCCGAAGGTCAGTCAGCACAAAAACACGCTCCCAGCGGGACTCATCGGATGTATCATTGAACGCACCGGCATCGAAAGTGACAAATGTGCTCTCCCGTTTGGATCAGAGGCAAAAATCGGGGGACGGCGCGGCGATCTAAATCGGGCATGGGTTGCACAACGCAGAGACTCTCACGCTCACTTCGATCCAAGTCGTTCCTATTTTGAAGCATTCAAAGTCTGCCGCAACGACCCTTATCCGCGCTCCCGAGATAGATATCTTCGGAAAGTTGCTTCGGGGCACGCCTGCGTACCACTTTGCATGCGAGGCCGGTCTTAGAAACGAAGTCCCGCTTCTTGCCCGCCCGCCCGCTCGCTTTTTCCCTTCGTGTTCCTCCTCCACATTAGCTCGTCAGCATCTTTTCCCTTCCAAAGGAGTCAGCTGTAAACTCGGGTCGAGAGCGGAAAGCTTAATAGCGCCGAAACAACGTGTCACAAAACGTGTCGAACATGCCCGAGACTTCAAATGTGATGCGAAATTCCCTCATGAGACGTTTATCAATTTGCGAACGAGGAATGAGTACCACGCCAGTAAAAGTCAGGAATATTCTGACGACGGCGCGGCTTCGAGAGTTTTTGTCATCCAGCGACGCAGAGTCGCAGGAAAAAAATCAAGTCACCCAAGTATAAAACAAGTGAGGTTTCTTCAAGGTCTGAGCGAGACCTTCGAGCTCCCACAGCTTTTCCGATGCGGCGACGCGCTATTCACCGAGCGAGGTTAAAGGGTGTTAAGCGAGATTTAGTTCACGTCACGAGGAATTACGGCGACCGATGACATGTAGATACTCGAAGCTCATCCCAATGTCAGTCGCCTGTTCTAAATCCCAGTTTCCGAGATCCTCGTCAGTGTCAACTACCCACGGTAGATTAGCTGAGTCGGAGAACAAAGGTATGTGTCGTGAGAAATCTATTCGACGGAGCCGGCAACGCGGAAAATATGCGGCTAGGACCCGTGGCGCAGGCCTTGAGCTCGATCCGATCTCTTTATTCCATGTCTCCTAACATCCCATCTCAAACTTGAGGTCAGTGCTCTGAATCGAAAGAAACAAAATGCCTGACACATAATGGAAAAGAGAGAGAGAGAGGAAAGTGTTTTGGAAATATCGAAAGGAATGCGATTGTACTCTGCTGGTATTACGGATGACCGCGCACAAAAGCTAACGGACGCAAACGGATGTTCGTCTAATTGTGAGACAAAAGCTTTCCCGCATTCAAATTCCGTACGGAACAGAGAGAGCGCAGGAACAAGCCGCGAATTCAGGTCGCTGCTCACTCAGTCAGCTGGAACGCTAACATTGGAGCTCGTAGGTGACTTCGCCGTCTCGCGGGCTTTGTTCAAATACCCTCCCGCAGTCTCAGGAAATGCTCGTTCGTCTCTTTATTAGGGGGATGAGTCCGATCCTGAGTGTTCATCCTATTACTTCCGCAAAACATCGGGACGCCTAGCTCCCAATATCAAGGAGGACGAGATTTTACTCCTGACTTCGTAACTGGAGTCCTTCAATCATGACTCACATTTGAATGCCGTAAATCAGCGGAAGGGTGTGGTTGTCAAGGAAGGACACATGGCTTATGTTGGTCTTCCGAGTTTGAATTCTGGTGGCTCAAAACTTGAACTGAGTCGAGAGGGACCTGGGCAGAAGGGGACGATCCTGACTTTACAAGTGGTGTTGACAGAAGCCGCACCTCACTCGATGCGGCAGACCGCCGTGACGTCTGACCTCGATACACGCGTGACTTGAGAATACGAACAATGCAGACGTGTGAACGAAGCCCGGGCAATGCCATGAGCACCGCATTACGTCCGAACGTGTGACAATCGAACGAGAAATGGACTGATCGAAGGAAACGGTTTCAGCATAACCAATCGCCTCCTCTCTCCGATTTTACGGTGTTTTGCACCTTCACAGATTCGAATCGGACGGACCGCAAACAGAGTTACGAAGCAACGCCCTTGTTTGCGAAGGTGGACTCTTCCTATCCCGTCGAGTTCTGATTATCGTCTGTTGGAGACCGTGGTGGACAGTGTGGGCAATGGAAAAGCGAGGGGAATAGAAGGAACGGTGAAAACGAGGGAAATGGGCCGCCAGCCTCTTTCCGCCAAGAGACCCTTGAGGGCCCATCAGCAGAACAGAAGTGTGGAGGAAATCCGAGTAGAGAAGGAACGAAGGAAAATATAAAGCGTGAATTAGGCTTGCCCAGCTAGCAAGCGAGACAAAATGAAGCTGAGCCGCGGAACCTCTCGATTCGACTTCCCCGCTCCGATTCGGGGTAACTTCGTCGAGCAGAACGCGGTCCGTAGGTGAAAGTCATGAGACTTCTCATTGACTTGCACTCTCGGCCTCATCTCGTTCGTTCCATCGTCTCCGATCCGAACTCTAGTTTCATTCTCGTGTCCCATGCAGTTCTTCTGCCTCGATTACCGCCTGCTCTCCACTTCGGTTTCGCAGTGGTCTTCTCTTGCTTGATCTTCGCCGGCCGGGATTCTGCCTGGCTTCCATTGCCAGCACTTTCGTTTCTCTCCTATTTCCGCTCCGCAATCCCCTCCGGCGCCCCTGCAGCTCCCCATCGGTCACCGTGGTAGCTTGCCCTCCGATTCTCACTTTGGTTTCCTCTGACTCGATTTCCATTTTCGTTCTCCCTCCGCTCCTCTTCGCCGGCAGTGGCTCTCCAAGCCGAAAGCCGAAGGCCTTGCCCCTGCCTAACCACCCCCTAGAACTCCCTCTAATCCTCTTCTGCTCTCCATTGCAGTGACGAAGATGTAGACACAAATCCTATCGGAATTCCCAGTCCTGGCCAAAGGTATCGATCATCTACCTAGATACTCCAACGCTCTATTGATCCGTCTGTGCTTCGATTCAATTGAGTGGCTCGGATACCGTTGCCAAAAGAGATTCACAAGAAAGAATTGAGCCGTATTTGAATGGTCCGGCGAGGCGGAGAAGAAATTGATCCCTCACTCTAATCTAGGGCTATTCTGCTGAACAGACATTCGGATTTGAGCCTCGAGCGAAGCGGACCGAGATTCTCTGGTAGATTTGTTGACAAATTCCCTTTCTGAACTAAACTGACCACCAACTCGGAGCGAGCTCATCCTTTCCCGGCAGGAGCATAAATAATTGACCACGTGAAAGGGAATTTTTCTGCTTTGCTTCCACGCGTCAGATGGATTCGAGCAAAGACCACCGGAAACTAAAGCTGCTTTCGGAGTAAGTCGAGCTCAGTCCAAGTCTGAGCTCGTGGAAGCTTTTCCGCTCAGTGCGCCCTTGTTGCCCACACCATCGATTAGCTTTTCCTTGAGCTGCTTACTTCATGCAGCAGGAAAGTCGCGGGGAATCTTCGGCGGCTGCGAGGGTAAATCATCAGTTACGAACAGAGTGCGCTCAAGGAGTGGCACTTTCTTCGAGCGCAACGCGATGATGAAGCTTGCCAAGGAACAGCCCCTGAAGCTTGCGCATTTCTGAATCCAAATGAAACGAATCTCGGCGCGTGGCAATTCCAACTCATATCGCGTAACATCACGGAGGCCGAACAAGAGTGGAATCTTTGCTGAGTCGCGTGTTTAGAAAGAACCGATTTGCTCGTCTCCATGTGGACCGCGAGACCTGTCCAATAAATCGCGCATGAAAGACCGCTTGTCAAACGGATGTTCAACACTGGACCGACCCTCTGACCAAACGTGAGAGAAACTGGTGACAAAGTGTTCGAGTCGGCGACGACAACGAACGTCAACTCCATCCCTACAGCTGAGCTAATCAACAGTCCCAGTGTCGACTGCCTACTTGACTGGTAGCCTCTTTGACTCGCTCGCTTGGTTGACGGCTTGGGAGAACGGGGAAGTGAAGCAAAGGTTCGCCAAAGCCTTCGGATCAGAGCATTTAATCCTAGAAGCGCGAGCTGCCTCAGCAGGAGCGTATCCGAGCCGCGGAAAGACTTTGACTGCAAATCCACTATCAACAATTCTTGGCAGGTCCCGCCAGTGTTGAAGACAGCTGCTAGGTGCGGCAGCAGAGCAGCTGGTCTGACTGAATCTATGAGCTACGATATCTCCGCCGTCTACGTCGAGCGAATTCACTCTACGTCACGTTCTCGACTCTTCGATCCGTTCTGGATGTTCTCCTTTTTCAGTTTTCTGAGGCGAATGTCGCGAATCGTGAACAGCAAGCATTCTATTGCCTGGCGGTCATGAACTCGGGTCTTGTCCGTTCCTCTGCGCTTTGATGGGAATGTCCCACAGGGAAATGAGGGGAAACGTCGGAGAACGATGAAGAGAAATAAGCTGTGTGGCCCGTATTGGTAAACGTTGGAGTTGCGGGGCCAATGCGGTTGTTATAGGATCCGGTGCGGCGCCGGCCGTTGCCATCTGACTCGGGAAAGCATACTTTGCTTCAGCAAAAATGCCTCCATGTTTTTCTCTCGTTCCATAAAAATGACTTATCAGCCAATCTGAACTCTCGATCACGATCCATTTGCTACCAGCGGTTACCCGAAAAAAGGCTTGGACCCCTCAAGCCTGACGGATTCTCTTCACGATTAGCCGCGGCTCCATCTTCTTCGGTTTTGAGCCTCTGCTCACTCGGCGAAAATCGAAATCGACGCTTCACAACTTTCGAGTAAACGATGTTTGTTTACGCGAATTCAGAGTCCGTCTTCAGACTTCAAAGCATGGCTGGCGGTGGGCTCGAAAGGAAACACCGGTGTTAAACGCTCCAAACGGAGAATACGAGAAAGGATCCCTTCTCTCGGAAGTGCTCGAGCGGGGAAAAATGGGATCGCCGAGGCAGAAAAAAGAAGGGAAGAAATAGAGGCATCTGACGAAACGTGGCGGCCAATAGTATTTCCAAAGAACCGCCAACGGCTACGAACTGAGCCAACTCGAATGCTCTGTTGGTTACATCCTCCACCACGGCCGCTGTTTCCTACTTGCGCTCTAGCCCCCGACGACGCTGCTGTTGTTCTTATTGAGTGAAGATTGTTAAAAACGTCTTTCCCCGAAATCTTGCTGCGAAACAAGCAGCCTGCTCCAGATTTTCACTGCATTTCACCGCTCGACTTCTCTGAGTCGGAGTTCGTGAGTTTTTAGCTAACAGCCCGATATATGAGATTCGTTTTTTCCTCTGCTCATCATAAAACGTGTATTTTTTTTGCGTCCTCCTCGAGTGGGATGACGAAACAATCGTAAAACACTGGAGTCAAGGAATGGCAAACGGAGACGATGGAAAAGCGGAAGGAGACAGAGAACCGGTCTCTATCGAGCTCGAAGGAACAGAGAGGGACACTCGTTCCCTTCGTTTTGAAGTTTCGTGACGTACTGTGTCTCTCTTTTCTTCTCGCTCAAGATCTTCGTTCTTCGCAGGGAACAGCAATTTCCTTTTGTAATAAATGTTGGATCACCACGTAAGAAAGCAGAAAGGAAAATGTATAAAATTCGTTTAACACTAAACCGACTGAAGGAAGGGCTGCATGCCGTTTCTACAGCCTGTCTCCCATTCAGGAACAGGTTCGTCGTAAAATTTTCTGTGCCCTCCGAGCGTGCAGAATCGTTTTCAACAGGGTAACGATTCTTCGCTTGCGTAAAATCAGCGGACAGGGCTACTAGAGGACCTCCTGTTTTTTTTCTCGGCGGTATAGAGTACATCTCCCGCAGAATGATGAAAAAAGACTGCCCAACGTTGTCGAGGCGGCGGGAAAACGCCGAAACTGCAGTGGATGGCGAGGAATAAACTCGAATGATTCACGCGGTTTTCGCAATCTTTGTTATTGTGGGCTCGGCTTGCAAGGTGATATCACGGAAATTTACCAACCTGGTTGTGTTCTCGATGAGTGTCTCCAGCAGTTGTCGAGAGAAGGCAAACAGTGAGAGAAAAGTTGAAACTTGCGACGGATGAGTTTATTCTGAGCATTGGTCTGAAGACTCAGTCATGTCGTGTTTCATCCATTCGATTGTTTCAGGGAAGTCCGGGAGGTCTCGTAAAACACTGAGCCTTGCAGGAGCTAGTTGAGACGTTGTTGGAAGATCAGGCTACAAATCAGAAGTGGAAGCTCAAATCACAACAGAAGGAGACGAAGGAAACGCCGAAGAGATGAGCTGATGAAGAGTGGAAAGTCCGTTTTGGTATAATTCGAAGCTTTTACATCAAACAAACGAATTGGGTGTTCCTAAGACGTTGGAAAAAGTAGCTCCGAGTTTAAACTTGAGATAACAGGTAGCGGTTGAATTTGAGGGCTTCGTTGAAAGAGAAACTCAGGCGCAGCATACAAATCAAAACCGAAGGCCGAGAACGTCCTGACGAGGAAGGCACTCGTGGCTCAACTGCTCCTCTCCGGCCTCTGACTTCGAAGAGGCATGCCTGTACCACGTGCGTGGAGAGACGCTCGGGGAGAGGACCCTTTGAGGCAATGAAGGAAAGAGCATTGAGGTCGATCAGGACACATGGTGTCGCTGCCAAGAACCGGTTCTCATTCCTTCGCCCATTATTCGTAAAGGGAGTATCGTTCTACCGATCCTACTTGACTTGATCCTACGTGACTGCTGAGAATTTCTGTCCATTTTGATGATTATGGACTCTTCTATCATCGCTCGAAGCGCCGTGTATTAATCATCATGACACCCCGTACTCATAGTGATTTCCTTCAGTCTCATGTCGAGGAAATCCTCCTCCGGTCTCGGAATCCAAACTTCGTCCCGTAATTCTTTCTCAGGTCCTTCTGGTAGAAGGGTCGCCGAATTTCACTGCGGGAGATCAGTCGAGGGGATAACCAGACCTATAAGAGAACAAAAGAATCAGGTCGGGCGATGATGAAAAATCGCATTCGTCAATCTGCTGGAAGACTTGGCGATTCCGACGCGGAACTTCAGGTTGCTATAGCAGGTCCTCGTGTAAGGACCACTCGATAGTAAGTGAACCGACCAAAAAGTAGATGTGGGAGTCAAGCTTAGACTCAGTCTTGGCACATTTGCGAACAAAGATCTTTATCTTGTTCTCATGAGCTCTGATCGCAGTTTTGTCAATTTTTGTATACATAGAGGTGTGGGTCCCGATATCGCAAGAACCGCAACATTTTTGCAGTTCGGAACCGCGGTTCACTTCAACTAGAGAGAGAGATTTCAGCATCTTTCGGCTTTCGCTTAGGAAGAATCGCGCAAACCCGGCTCCTACAACTCTTGACATCATATTCGTACTGGAGAAAGCATTCGAAATCAGAACTTGAATTTTCATGAAACTCTTGTATTAACCCAACTCCAACGACACCAATGTGCTGACAACCTGTATGTCTTCAAATAATGAACTGCGGTATCTTTTCAGTATGTGGGTTCTGATTCGAAATCTCGCACTACTTCGAACGAATCAAAGCTTGATCTCCATTCCTATGTCTTTACGTCCTTCGATAGCGCGGACTCGAAGGTCGCGTATGATTAGGGTTGGAATTCCTACTTCATTAGTTGAAGAATTCCGAATTTCAAGAGCCTGTCATCAGGATACTCTTCTGAACCCCGAGTTGTATGATCCATTCGTCGCACCGCCTTAATGAGCCACATGTGATCTACGACATTCGCGACATCCGACATGAGAGCTCACTTTGCCCTCTGCTGGAAGCAAGGCGTCGAGAAGCCGACTGGAACAAACGGGGAAAACTTTACAAATCTATCACGAAGGAACTTAATAGGTAGATTGCTTTGGCCACCGTTGTGCACAGTTGCGAATCGAAATTCGAATAGAATAACGCTCAAGTGAGTGAACGGTCGTAACTTTTGTATCCGCCTTCCCGGGCTGCAAGCACTGAGATCACGAATTCCACGGTTTTCAAACGGTCATATCCACTGATTCGCTTATTCCCGTCTCTCTATTTCGATTACAGACATCAAGCGAACGAAGTTAGCGATCTCTCCACTTCAGTCGAATCGTTGGGGAACACAAAATAAGTCGAGAAAGACAAAAGTTTGACTGGAGGACATCTGATACAGACACCGACAGAGAAATGAGCGCCAAAGCGCGCTTGAAGCGGAGCGGCAGCCCTCCAGCTCGCACGTTTCGTTAGTTGTGGATTTGATGATGATCGTGACGGGGAATAACGGTCGGTCAAGATCCAAATGCTGTGAAGTTGGACAGTCGCGCAAAATCACTCGAAAATACATCCGCTTCCTCTCGTATGGAAAACCGATACTCTCGAGCTTACACGACATTTAACTCGGAGCGGCTGACATGCCACGAGTGTCGGTGAATCCGATACCAGATTGTCGCGTGACGTTTCGCGATGGAGATCACTCATGGCCCCGCCACAATGATGTTTTGGATATCTCTAGTCGGAAGTGAAGACTTTCCATCGCTTCCTCGGATATTCCTGGCAGCCACGTTCTGCTCCCTCAACAATCAAACTTCGAGGCCACGACGGGGACTTCGGTGGCGCACCTGCACATTCGCTTAATGTCAAGTTTGTCTCGAGTGGGAGTTCACAGCTCAATCCGGAGGAGCATTATTGTTGTTAGGCGAAATTAGCGATCGGAGACAGGTGCCTCGTGGAACGACAGGCTTCTTCTTCTACTTCTGAGAGCTCTGGGAAATCAGGGAAATGGGATGATTTCCGGGATCATTAAGAGTTCGATACCTATTACCCTGGAGCGAATTCATGACCGTCCTTACACCATTGATTCATCTGAACATCTTCGTCGATCGATGGAGAATGATTCATTCAGGAATTCCCAAGCTCTACTCTTGCCTAATGAGTAGTGGTGCGTGTTCCTCGAAGGTCAAGCTCGTGACGGAATCAGTGAATTTTCCTCTTAGAGTGGGGATTCATGATCTTGGCCCGAGTTTAGGACAAAGAAGCTGACAATTGAACGGAAAAAACGCATGCGAGGATTGAAAGCAAAGGAGAGGAGAGGACCACCGAAACGTAGGTCAAGTTTATCGAGATCTGTGCTGTCTTTCGTGGATCACCTACATCTACATTTATTTGTGACACGGATTTGCGAGTTTGACAAACCGAGCTCTTTCCCTATCACTCGCGCATTTTGGACCCGACTGCCATTCAGGATAAATCCTGGGGAGTCATAGACCAAAATTGCAAGACGCCATCGGGTTTTTGTTTTCCAATCGTTGTCTGACATCGATTTCTTCATTTTAAAATCGAAATGGATTTCTGCGTCACAAGTGCATTCAACCCTTGCGACAATTGAGTCTCTGGAGCTCGCTGCGAATCAATCGAAGTCGTAGCCGATCGGAACCCTAGTCGATAAGGAACTAAGCTTTTTCCAAGTCACACTCCCGGATACACTCTCCAGTATCAATGGCACGACGGGAGTCAAAAATGAATTCGAGTCGCAGGCGATATCATCTGAGAATGCTTGTTGGTATCCGCTATGGCTTAAGAAGCCATCGAAACCCCAGTTGGATGTCAACGCAAGCTCGGTTGAAGTTCCGGAGAGCTCGTTGGCCAACCTCGCTCGCAAGATACGTTTGGAAGTGTGATCGAGTAAACTCTGGGGCGCGATTTGACCGGAGTCTTCGGTGGCCTCTGCTCTGCTCGGATGACATTCCATCTTTGCTTCAGGAATTTTGTGATTTGAGGGGAGAATACGCAGGTCTACTGCTTTCAGCCACTGTCTCAAGATCAGATATTGCTGCTCCACAGTCGAGCATGATTGCAAATGCTGTTGCGGGGCTGAGTTGACGGCTGCTCTCCTCGATGGCCGGCGTGGCCGTAGCTCCAATCGCCGATGTAATGTAGCTTCTTCTCAACTCTGCGACTTTGTGTCTTTTAGCACTTTGCTCGCAGTAATCAAATAGTAGCTCTTATGTTTGCGATTTGGGTTGGATTGTCTGCCCGATTTGATGCCTCTGCCGGCCTTGCCTCAGACTTCTTCTATCGTATCGTGTGTGCCGACAGCGGCTCTCTGCACCATCGACTCTGAGAGCCATGAGAGAATAGGAAGTTGGAACACAAATATCATCGATGAGTTCGCACAAGAGCTGAAGCTCCGGTAGCACACTCGACGGACAAGCATCATTCAATAAGATCAACGTTGTCGATTTCTTCGAAGAGAATCCCTGTGTGTCTGCGTTTTTGCAGCGTCGAGGCCAGGATTCCAGAAAAAAGAAACCGAGTGGCAAGAAGGGGTTATATTCCATTTATTCTGTTGTATCAAAAGCTTGAAGACATTTTCAGAGAACGCGAGGACACCATCGATTCCGCGCCGAAATTCAAGGCCGCGTTGAAACCCCAGAAGCCGCGAGGGAATCGAGGATTCTTCTGCCTCTATCTCGAATTCGTTCAAATCCTCCTTTTCGTCTCAATGAGGAAAATTCTGGAATTACGGATTTCCAGGAATGCCATGCGGAGTGCGCAGCCTTCGTTACGGTTATTGAAACAGTAGTAAGTCATTCTTCCGAATCTGCGAGCACTCCTCGCCATTTGTACATCATGCATGTCTGAGATATCGGCGACAGAGGATAGAATTTCCCTGTGGAATGAGCGCCGAGGCAACGCAGCCACAAGCTTCAACATCGAAGGTGCCGTCATTGTTTATGAGCGAACATCGCCGTTTGAGTCGCCGCGAGGAGTTGGATGGAAGACGATCCCTCGAGTCATCGTACGCTCAAGATGTCACTGGAGATGAACGTGAACACAGAACGTGATCGAAATCGGGTGTCGTCGAAATGCTTCTCGCAGTCTCGATCAGCTGACAAGCCGCCTATTCCTATAGAATAAAGCAATCCGTTCTCTTGTGCAGCTTTTGTTTATGAGTATGAACAACTGATACCGCTTTCTGAGGCTCCATTACAATTTTAAAAATACATTCGCGATCTCGTTAGAAGCGAAGCGGCCAAACTTATGCGTTCAATGATTTATTTGATGTTAGTTCAGCGAACATCACGGTCTGCTGTTTTTGAATGTTATCAAGAATTGTTTGCTTCCATCACTGGAAATGCCTTCCGGTGTTCGAACCAACAACGCAAGAGGCATCCTGATTTGTCTAAAACGAGATCGGTGGATTGCCTGTTCCACCGTTGCCATTGGGATTGAAGTCGAACTCGGATCCCTCGGTGTTGGTCGAGCTTGGCACGGCTCCATCGTCCTCTTCTGAGCCCCAATGCTCATCAATGAGCTTGGCAGCCATCTCGTAGATCTGGAAAAAAAGAGAGGAAATTTCAACGCCGTTGTTATCCCCATTCGATTGTGGTGTGCTGATAACGGAACACGAGCATGTCAAGATCCCTCGCCGATCACCTGAATCCTATTCGAGTTTTCTCATGATTCATATTTGTTCAATTCTCATCCTTACCTCGACGTTGGTGTGCATCTGGAGTCGCTCGAGATGATCGACAAGGCCGTACTCCTCCAGAATCTCGCAGAGAGCCTCTTTTTGGTTGAGGCTGTCTGCCGCTCGCAGAATGTTCTGAATAGCGTCCAGGATCACGCCAGTGATTTTGGTGTCCTGACGCCCGAGCATGTCGACCAGTGGCTGCATGCCTCCCTCTCTGAAGAGACATGCGATCTGTTCCACCGTTCCAGAACACGTCAAGTTGCAAACAGCCCAGCAAGCTTCTCTCTGGGTCTTGGAATCTCCGTTTTTCAGAAGATCGATGAGCAGAGCCAGCAGGTTATTGTCGATCACAGCCTGGACTTGCTCTTTGCGTCCGGCCGTGATGTTTGAGAGAGCCCAGCAGACTTCTTTGCGGAGATTCAAGGATGGATGCATGAGGAGATGTCTGGAAAGAGGCGAATTCAGAACAGAATGGTTCTCTGTAATCTTCCGGGTAGAATCCTCATGAACCCATCGCACACGACTCACCTGAACGCCACTAGCGCTCCGTGATCGATGACCACTTGAGTTTGGTCGTCAGTACCAGTGACGATGTTGCCGAGTGTCCGCAGAGCGGGGATGACCAAATTTCGATCATTCGAGGTTTGTGCGAGAGCCACCACACGGTCCAGAACACCGAGATTGAGAACCTGGCGGAACACATGCTCAGAGTTGGAAGATTGATATCGAAAAGAATTCTATGAATTTGTCACTCTTCGTTGTAGGCAAAGTAGAAGACACTTACTAATTGAATTCTGTCATTATCGCCGTCGGAAATGTATGACAATGACCAACAAGCGTCCGACACGACACTTGGGCTGTCGTGAAGCAAGAGCTGCCTCACGGAGGGCAGACAGGCCTGGACTGCATGAATCGCTGGTGGAGGATTCTTGTTCCGGCACAGATTGCTGAGACACCAGGCGACATTCGCCATGAAAGAGGTCGAGGCGGTTGGCGTTACAAGACGCGTCAGCGCAGGAACAACGCCGAGGTCGATGATCATGTCCCGGTAGGCGGGGCCTTCTCCGGCAATGTTCGCAAGAGCCCAGACAGCCTGTTCGGCCACATTGATGGCGGGGGAACTCAGAAGCCGGATGAAGTGCTCGCACGAACCTGCCTGGACGACGCAGTCCGTTTGTTCGGAGTTGCCGGATGCGATGTTCGTCAGAGCCCATGCGGTCTCGAATTGGAGATCGGGCCGATCATCTTGCTTCAGAAGTTCGACGAGCCTACACAAATAGCGAACGATGTATATTGAGCGAATTCGTACCGAGTTTTTAGGGACTAAATCGGGGAAGATTTGACGATTCGGGTACGGGCTTCGATTCAACGCTCAACATCAGACTGAGTCAGAATTTCAACAACCGAAGCGGGTAAAAAGTCGCCGAGAACACCAAAAGTAGAGAGTCAAGAAGGAAGCGTCAACACGACCAGCAGCGCGCCGGAAATTTCGGCTGTTCTTTTCGAACGTACCTGGGCACAGCGTTGAGGGAGATGAACTTATCGATCGGCGGGTTTCTTTCCCGGGAGAGTATTTTACGCGCCATGTGCGTGTTCTTGAATATTTCGTCGAGATCATTGGAATAAATTCCTGAAATGTTTGGTCAGATTTGGCAAATGTCAACAGGTGTTTGGGCGATATGTTGACTCATTGGAGCTAATACAGCCCTGTTCTCAGATGTGCTAAGGAACATCTTGAACAGAGATACATCATACGTTTGAGGCGGAATTTATTTCCATGTATTTCGCATGGAAACTTCATGCATGCTCGAGCAACTACGCGCCAACTTACCCTGAACGAGTTTTTCGATGTCCGTCACTGCGACGTTGTTTCCTTGCCTTGGTGACGACAAATCTTGACGGTCATCTTCCTCGGTGTCGCTAGCTGCTTCCACCAACGCGACATTTCGTCGTTTCGAGAGTTGCTCATCCTTCCGAGCTTTGCGAAGTTCAATGACGTCGTCCTTACGGCGGTTGCGGTTTGTCTCCAAATCTTTGCCACGATTCTTGAACTGCGAGAGCCGATCGTTTGGAGACATGGCTGTGCGGGAATGTGCAGCGGAAGATATGTACGATCAGAGCTTTGAACGATTGAGGTACCGGCAACGTGGTGTCTTCGACCCAACTAGCTATTGCCGCTCCAAGACTGATTCAAACGTTTTTTTTTAAAGATGGCGAATCTAATCCGTTGCGAAGGCGCGAGAATTCGAATCATAGGGCGCGAAATGTCCGCGCAAATCTGGGATGGACCGCCTTCTGCTATGACTTCGGGAACGTACTAGCTGGAAACCTGGTCTATCTGAAAATGCGGAGCGGTGTGGGAAAAACTTACGTTCGAGAGCCCGGAGTGGCCTACAGTCCGTGCTCGTACTATGGAATTTAAATACTGCTGACAATGATCTCTGCTGATCATAGCCGAGCTCCGCCAGGCAGGGTGCCCTCTGTTGTGGGGTGTAGGTATTTGGGCCGCAAGCCCACCAAGAATCTCTTGGAGCAAATCTGGGATCGACAGCGGTTTCCACCTAGGTGGGCGGACCAGATGGAAACGTGGTCCATCTGGAAGTGCGGAGCGGCGTGGGGAAAAACTTGCGCTCGAGAGCCTGGAGTGGCCTAAAGTCCGCACTCGTATTATATAATTTCAACTACGGATGTACGTGGAGTGTTTTGCGACGAAGCTACACGCATAATTCCGAGAAATCGGAAGTGTTGCATTGCCAGTACTTAATTTGACATCTACAATATGGAGTGGTGGACATCTACAATATCGAGAATAGATCACATGAGAAATGTCATGGAAGTGGGTGCTCGATGAATCGAGGACATGCGAGTATAACACACCCAAACTTTGGGTCTCAGAAAAATAAATTCCCGAAAGATTGCGGGGACCTTCGTCAGGAACGATTCCCTCTGCGAGAGGATGCAGCCTCTGGAAGGGTAGCTCACCTGAAAGCCGCCTAGAAACAGCGACACCTAGGAGTTTGAACTCCTCTCCACACGCACTAGGATTGACCGCTGAGCCATTGAGCACGATTCTAAGAGGAAAATGTTCCGCTCGACCGTAAGAGTTGGCAGAGTGTCCGCGCTGACTGATAGTTTACTGCTGTATTCTTAGAGTGTATGTTATGATGTAGAGATGATTCGTAAGATCAAGGGCGTCACAGTCCGGGATATCTCTCATGAGCCAAGCTTCCTCTCCCTGATCAAGCGGGGTTTCGGGGGAAAGTTTCCTCCCTCGCTAAAATAAGAAACAACGCTCGTTCCTGGACTCGTTCGCCCTACGGCTCTCCTGTGCGGCTCACGTCATTTGGATCCGTTTCAGGAATCTTTCTCAGTTCCGACTAGTGACATTTTGTGACACAGACGATGCTTTGTTGAAGCGACATTCATGATTGAGACAATTTCGAAGCATCCAAAACGGATTTCTTCCCATTTCGACGTATCTGGTCGAATGGTTCGGCACGATCCACCTCTTTGTCCGCTCAAACCATTCGAGAATTCCGATCCGCAACGTGTTCCGGCAGACGAAGGCTTCCTGATTACCATGAACCATAACCCTACTTTCACTGTTATTTGGCGCTTTCAGGCCGGTTCGAACATGGACTTGAAGATGGAGGGGCTATCTGTTTCAAGGAGCGCGAATATTCGAATCTAGCGCAGCGATTCCGATACGTAAACTGGCATCGGCGCGAAATCAGAAGGAAAGCGTGCATAATCACCGAAGTTCTTTCTGGAATAGGTCTCTTTGAACTTTCTCATGCGGGAGGATCTAGCACAGTGCTTCGGCTCAATCTTTGCTCCGAAGGACCGCGGAGGAGTTTTTCGGCGCGAAGATTTGAACGAATCAGCTGACTCGGAGTAAGTTACTGGAATGCGTTCTCTAGTGTTCGACCTGGGTAATCAATAGATTTCTTGGAATGTTCGAAACTATACGGCTAGCTTTAGCGTCCTCGGCTTCAAGACCTGTTCGTCGACTTTCTGCGCTCAAAAAAGATGTCGCTCCGAAGAAAGAACTTCACAATCCAGTGCTTCTCACCGAAAGCATCAACGCTCTGCGAATCGCAGAAGGTATACCATGATACATAGAATTCGATGAGTTCATATCTATGTATATGTGAGGTGAACTCAATGCTTGTTTACGAAGACGACCGACACGATTTCCCAGGTGAAACTTACGTTGACATGACATTCGGAGCCGGTGCTCAATCGAGAGCGATGCTGGAACGGGGTGCGCGAGTTATCGCCATAGATCGTGACCCGACGGTGACAGAACTCGCAGAACAGCTGAAAGAAGAGTTCAAAGATGATTTCAATTTCGGAGTTTCAAAACTTTCCAACGTCAGGTCGGTTCAAGATCGTAATCGCCATGCCCCGGAGTCCGTTTTTGTCGGTGGCATTTTTTCCCGCTTCCATCGCTCATCTGGATCCAAATCATTTCGCTTCGTCTTGCAGAGATGTGCTCTCGTCCCATGGCGTGAGAATAGGTTCAGTGTCAGGAGTTCTCATCCGTTGCGGCTGTTCACCGATCCAATTCGACCAACCAAGAGGATTTTCAACATCAGTGGATGCCCCTCTAGATATGCGCATGAACCCGGCAGAGACAGGTTCGTTCGTCTCAGAATTCCTGAATTTCAAAGACTGGCGCTGCTTCCTGTCGGGTTTGATTCTGAGCATCCAATGATTCCGACAAGTAGTTTACCGCACTTCTAGATTGTCCGACTGCAGCTGCCTTGGTGAATGTTCTCGACAGTGAAAGTCTTGCGAGGATTTTCAAAGTTTATGGGAGGGAAAAGAAAGCTCGTGGCATCGCCGAAGCGATTATTTCTTATCGGTAAGTTTTTTCTCACATCGGAGGCGAATGAATTCTCGTGTACAATAATGGTGACAACTTTCCTCCCGAATTCGTCATTGAAGATACTCGATGAACCGAATCAGGACGACTGGGGAGCTGGCCGATGTCATCGGGTGTGCGTTCGGTGAAGACCACAAGGACTCGTCCGGTCGCTTCGCAAATTCACAATTCACGAGGGTGAGGTCTCTTCAGATGCTTTCATTGATGGTGAATGTACCTGTCCGGAACTCCGTGATTCGGGATCATTCTGTAGAAATCACGGATTCCTTAACTGATTTCCAGGCTTTGAGGGCGCTGAGGATTTTCGTCAACGATGAGCTGAACGAGCTGAACCGCGGCCTATTTCTCTGTCATCAGATACTCAAACAAGGCGGTTACGCAGCTGTAGTTTCGTCGCATTCGCTAGAAGACAGATTAGTCAAACGGCACTTTCTCGGTATATATTTGCACTTTGCTCCGATTCCACTCTGCAAATTGATGGGTATCCTCATGTTGCAGTCACTCTGAGGAAAACTCGCTTCATGAATTTCTTTCTCACAGGGATCGATCTCGATGAGCCGGTGTCCCAGTCCATGTCCCAAAAGTACAAAAATTCAACTGCGTGGCATGCGGAGGTGGAACAAGAAAAAATTTGGGTTCCCGTGGAGCCGAAGTTCATCGCACCTTCCTCGGACGAGATCGAAAGTGATCCGACGTGTCGTTCTGTTAAGTTGCGCGTGGCCGAAAAACGTGAATCCTCTGCGAGTTGATATTGTACATTTCTCGGAAATAAACTGACAATGAGTGTCTCCTAGGATGCTTAAGAATGCATCTTGCATGACGGATATGGGAGATCATCAGTCGTTTCTTTCAGGCCGGCACTGCGTTTGGGAGCACCGTTGCCGTCAGTCATTCAATTTCCCATCTCCAGGCCGAAAGTGCAGAGGTCCACATTCACACCCGGAAACAAGATTTAGGAAGTTGTCACGAGGGTGCTGATGATACCCCTGTAGTCCACGGTAGAGATGAATGGCATATGTCGTAGATACTCGTTCTCTATGGAGCATCAGTTCGTTTCCACGGTGAGAGGTCTCTTTGGAGCCAACAGAAGACTCGGAGTATACTGAAGAGAATGAGGTACCATCTGAGGAGAAAATCTCATCATCATTCGAACGGAGATCGAGAATCACGAGGAGCAGGATTTCGATTGAGGGTATTTTCGTCCGTTCCGGAAGGCCCTCTTACGATGTGGTCAGGTTCCTCCTTCCTCCTCCTTTCCTAGGTGGGAAGAATTCATGTCGGAGGATCTCGAAGCCTTTGTTGCGAGCACATTGAGGACCCGCTCAGTTCATCCATGCTCTTTCTAAGAATCGGCATTCCTAGCCTGCGATTGACCTTGACTGTCAGAGATGCTGATGTACTCTCACGAAGAACGGGACTACCTTACTGATATTATTGAACCTTTCTGATGGTATTCATGGGAACGGGGTTGGCGCAGCGAGTCCCAGCCAGGGCGGGGGAATCTATTCACCGGCTTACGGAACCAGACCGGCCCAGTCGTGCTCGAACTCCACTCCGAAGGAAGGTCTACAGTCCATCTCTTGACCATGTTCGAAAAAAGCAGACCGACAGTGTCTATTTCGGACCCGAGTCTCGATTGGATAACCTCCCGCGGGAATTCCCCTCAGAGGAATGATGCCAAAGTTACCTGAAATTCTCGCTCTTTGAAGTATGCCTCATATCGATTTCCATCCTGACGGTGACATCTGCGCATTATCTTCGAACTCTTGTCAGTTCTCTGAATTCCCCGTTGCCGGAATTGGGTCGATGGCTGCGTCGTAGATGCTCTGGAGGATTCCTTCGAATGCTCCATCTTGGCACAACGAGTTGCGACGGAATGTCGATATAGAAAGATATCTTTCCATATCCTCTACAAGGGTGCGCTTCGTGAGCGCCATCTTTGTGGATAAGGCTCGAAGTTCCCCGATAAATCGAGCTTCATTTCCTCCGAAGGTCCGAATTTCATTTCCGAGGTTCCGAGCTAAGTTCTTCTTTGACCATCGAGTTGGAGAAGAGACTCATTTTGCGCTGTTACATTCCGTTTCGTCACAGGAGGACGTTCGAGGGAATTCGGTCGATCGATTCCGCACCGACCAGATGTCCTCAGGAGCGACTTCAGTATGTTCTGGGTACGAGGTCCTACATAGATGTTGACCTCATCGCCTCCAGCGCTCAGGGGCGATCGAAACTATGTCATGCTTCCTCCGCTCACGACGACCCGAGAAACTTGCAATCGGCTTTCAACAGAAAAGCCAACAACAAACAATGCCAGTTGGAGAATCTGCTCAGTTTAACATGCGATGACTTCTTCCGGTCAACGAAAATCCGGCTCAACATGAAACATCGTCGAGCTGAGTTCACTGCACGCCGTGAACGGAGATAACCCGAGCTGTTCAGCGTTTCCGAAGACTCTGGGAAGGGTATCTGATCATTAATCCACTCCGAATCACTGAATCAACCTCAGTGAATCGTTTGTTTTCGATCGTTTCGATGGAAAATTTTATTCCTGCTGATATTGGATTGGGCTGACAATCAACGTTGAATCCGAGCGGATAAATTATAGCCGGTCATCATCGGGAACATGATTCGCCGAACCGTTTCGGATATTTTATCATAATCGCCACATCATCCGTGCATTATCGTGGGTCGTGATTCGTCTTCGGAGTATTTTTCCCCCAAGGAAATCATGGTTCCCTCGGAAACCACAAGTATCAGCGCTCTGAAGCCGCTGTCATTCGATTATTTAGTCATTCTGCCTTGAGATAGTTCATTACCGGCAGTGGCATTCTTCCGTTCGAATAAACTTATCTCAATCTTCCACCAAAAGTCGGGAGACAGCCGACGCGTCGACTTGAATCCCAAGTTTTTTCCCCCTTCTCTTTGAACGGGTCTTCCCCGAAGACCTCGATTGCGTTCATCCGTTCAACGCTATACTAACCATACTATCCTCGGTACAAGTTTTGAAGCCATTCTCCTGTTGTTCCTTCCGAATGAAGTTTGTGGAAGGCTCGAATCGAAGATTTTTGCCGCGATAATTTGGTACGTGGCTATTTTCGATAAGATTGGAGCGTTCCGCCAGAAATCAGGCAACCTGGAGTTAACATTTTGGCGACAACTTGGAGCACCGTCAGGTAGCCGTGAGGCGACGATGTTCTTGATCGGATTCGATGACTTCACGAAGGTATTAACTCAACCCTTTCCCCTCAATCGCGGGCGAATCGAACAATCCAGAGTGCGCGATGCGAGACAATCGATTGTTTGCAACCGCCCATTTATTTCGGTGAAAACTTCCTTATCAGAATTTGCTTGACTTACTCGCCTCCGTCGAAAATTCGGGTGGAGTTCTCCCGGTCATCCCTCCCGAATTCGTCAACAGTTGAAGGAGGAGACGGTGATTCACAATCATTTCCCCATAGCATGGCTCGACTTTATTGCAATCACGAGCAACCGAAGTTTATTTACAGTCGTCAGTAGCCTCCTAAAGACGGTGCGTTCGTTCTCTCGGAAGAGTCTTCAGTTGTTCGCTGTTTGGAAGACAGCTGCTGGCTGGCGATTTCGGCCAGAGCTTTCTGAACCTGGGCGAGCAAACATTCACCTCGCATCACGACTTCTTGCAAACGGACGGCGGCCTCATTATTCTCGATCTCTAACCGTTGGAGATTATTTGCCTGGAATGCAGGAGAGAGTTTAATTTTCAGGAACGCGGCGAGATTAAAGACATGACGATCATTTATTGGAACATATGTGGATTATCATACAATACACGCTTGCAGTGAGTCAGGTGACTCGTGGTGCAATTGCGCGGTAAAATGCTTCCTTGCATTGCTAAATGCTTCCTTGCATTGCTGTTATTAGATTATGCCGCGAGATGGTTTTTTTTTTGCTCTTTTCCCTCGCCCTGGCCCTCCGCTAGAAGCGCTCAGCGCCTGTGTTGGAGAGGTTAGGTACCGGGGGTCGGTAGGCCATGGCCTGGGAAACTTCTTCGACATTCGCCTTACAGAGTGGAAACCATCTTTGAAGAAGTCGGCCTTCTGGTACCAGAGAACGAGATTCGAACCAGCGACCTGCCGCTCGAGAGAACGTCAACATGGCATGTGGTACCACAAGCAAATCTGCACGTGGAGTGCAGACCGCTTAGATCACTCGGCGGAGCTCCGAGTTTGCAAGAGATATTCTTCGATATCAAGAGATGATATACCAAATGATTTGCTCTCTACCATTATTCAATGACATTACCAAACGGTGCGTTTTTTGGTCTCACATTTTGGACAGCATCGTCTGGATGACAAACTGAGGATGAATTGTCTCGCAGACCGAGAACGATTCTCTCTACGGAGTCAATAAGTGTTCAAGCAATCTCTAGGCGTAGATCGATGTGGCACAGAGCCGCGTGAAAGATGCTCATCCTACTGTTTCTCGACTCACCTGTAGTTCTGGGGCTGCTTCTTCTCCTGGTAGGGATTCGATAAGGACGTCCATATCTTTCGCTGTCCGTGCAATCATTGTTGCAAACAGCTGACCGTAATCTGACAGGAAGTGAACGTTACTATAAACTATGGTTGCGTATGGTTGCGTATCGAGAAGGAATTACTGGCATGTTTGACATATTCATCGGCACAGGGAAACAGCAGCTTACCTTCTTGTGGCTGAGGTGTAGACTTGCATGTCTTCTCGAACTCCGAAAATGTTGACGGCTGAGCAAGCTGTTGCAGAATACCGATGCTGTTGCAGAAATTTTCAGCTTGCTGCAAACGGATCCGGAAGGTGTCTTGTTACCACTATTCCAAGCTCCCACCTGTCTTTGCGGCAATATGGATTCTGTTCGCTTACCAGATTGACAGAATCCTGGAGTTGTGTTAATCGGTCGGCCATTTCGTCGAAGAGAAACTTGTCCGTTTGCCGCGGACTGAGGCTCGAAGATCGCTCCGAGAAACTGGCGATCAGCTTCGACAACGAGAGGGTTCTAGCTCAATTCTGAAAAATTTTGAGTATTCTTGAAGTGAGATGAAACTTCATTCGTTATGTGTTCTTTCCTCTTGAAGTTCTGCTCACGTCCCAGACACTGACACACTATGCTCGGAGTATCCCGTTTCACCATGAGGGAGCCCCCTGCGGCTCGCGCTTGAATCTGTGCAATGAAAGAATCCACGAGAGTGAATTTCCGCCGAACCGGGGAACGGGTGCTCGCGAGAAGTGCCACTGCTGTACGGACTTTCGTGAGGATTGCAAACTCATTGAATATGCTGAAATGACAAATCCATAAACCTCTTTGAACTAAGGAGAGATTGTCCTCGATCTCTCCGTCACCTTTCGACTTTGATACACTCAACATGATTTAGAATCGAACACTAGCCAGGGAAAGCGAGACAAGCGAGCCAGAACGATTGAGTTCTGAGCGAGCGAGAGAGAGAGAAAGTGGATCTGAAAATTTTGAAATTCGCTTGTCTTACCCTCCGAGTCGTCAAGCTTGCCTATGTGTTCTTGGCACAACGTCCACGCAACGATCTTTTTGGTGTCTTCCACCAGACGAATATTAGGTCTTTTCCGACGTACATTATCGTGACAACTGCTTCAACTTCGTACACGAGGACGGCCAAGGTGACGTCTACACGTTGCTCTCTGATCATAGGTTTCTCTTCTTCTGTACGCCTTTTCCGTACTTTTGTTAAAGCTGAGCTCTGTACCAAAAAAAGGTAGCCTATCATGTTCGCGATACCGCTTAGGACGTCCTCATGAGTTTTCGCGATTATCTATGTCCTGGTGCCGGACCCTATTCCGTACATCTCGGATGACAGCACTAGATTTACTTTTGGATCGGGAATTGGTCCTGAAATTACTTTCTGCAAAATAAATTTCAGAAACCACGCCTACCTAACATTGCGGACTGCGAAGAATTGTATCAGACTCAACAATTCATGTGATTGATGTCAGGCAAACAGGTCTCTTATTTTCAGGATCCAATCTCAAACTTTTGTTTAAGAATTGGAGCGATCCACACACATTTGCAAACCGCCGAGACCGACTTCTAATCCAAGAACCGTCTATAAATTACGCTGAGAGGTCGGGTGATGCCACCGCAATTTCCCGTCAGGATCCTCTCAGGACTAGAGCTTCACGTGGACTTTGTTTCCTTAATGGCCCAGGCCGCCGGCCACCGTCCGTTCGGATACATCATTGAAGTTGATCACCTCGGTGCACCTCGGCCGGTGCACACAGGACAATCCTGTGTAGACGGAGGGCGCAATAATGTATGTCTTCTCGAAGAGGTTCTTAAAGAAGCTCGGCTTTGTCCCCGTCTGTGAAGACCTTCGTCTCTTCCGATGTCGTTAGAAGGAAAAGGTATTTGAGCTTCAGTCGTGCAGAGGCGTATCCGTGGGTCGCGCGACTCCACAGTGTTGTTCGCCAGCAGGCAGCGTTGTCGTCGACGAGCACGGCGGAGCTTGCGCTTCAGACGCGCAAGTTCATGAGTATCCGCACAACCTTCGATAATCTCAAGTATTTTACTTAACAGAAACCACTTCGAGTTGAGATCGGTTCGGAAGCGATCGTCGATCACAGCACGCAGCTTGCGCATGAACCTGTCGTAGATCTAATCCAACGTGCACCTAGGCGGCATCACCTCCTCCCGAAAAAAAAAATTATGCCTCGCAGGGCCTCGATGATTGCCGGACAGTCCGCTTTGAGCCAGGATACTGTCGCTAGCAAGTCTTGTGGGTGGCCAGACCTTCTGCTCGAGGGCATTCAGAGCAATAAAGTCGAAGATTGCCCTCTACCTTGGAGTGCACCCCGCCGACGAGGGAGTCTTACAGTCGATATTTAGGAAATAGAAGGCTGCCCGAAATAATAATCGCACATCGGTATCATTCAGCTTCTCGAATTCGGAGATGAGCGTCTCCATTCCATCAATTCGGTGCCAGTCCCAGCAGCATATGCAGTAGTCATCACTGGGAACGTGCCGTAACTGGCGTGAATATCCACACCGAGAAGCTCACTTTGGCAGCTGATGCTCTGTTGGGTAAACCACGTCAATATTATATACCGACGGTTTTTGAACGAACGTTGGAAGACATTCGTCGAAAAATCGGTAAATCGACCGTATGGGTTTCTTTAAAGTCTGAAGTTTAGACGGAACAACTGATGCCGTCGGGAGGTACGTGGCCTACGTGGTTTTTGAATCACTGACTGTGGATAGAAGCTCGGACAGTTCTCTCTTGTGCTGCGAGCACTCGGAGAAAGCCAATGCTTTCACGATAGCTCAAGCTTCTCCTGGAACGATGAAACTCCTTCGGAATGGTCAACTCTTTTACGAACGGGATAATCGGAGATCATTCTCGTGCGAAAACATCCGAGCCTACATAATTGTGCCCTGCAACCGAACTAAATAACAAGAGTTCGGGTAATTTACTAGTGTTCCCAACAGAGACACTTGCATTTAAGATTGCATATTTTCAGATATTTTACTCTGTTTCTGCATGTATTTCTTGTTTTCAGATGCATTTTCCGAGTTTTTTTCGCATATTTCTGGTTGCCCCACTCGTGACTGATACTTGTAGATGGCACAACATATGCAGCATGAAAGTATGCGAGGAGATGATGGAAATCATTTTCCCATGAGCTCTACTAGACTTCTCTGAACTCCCCTCCTGCTAGCCGGCAATCGAGTGATTCCATCAGGAAGTTTCACTAGAGTTGCAGTGTTCACGTGAAAAATCATGTATGGCTAGTTGCACTTTGGCCAATTAGGTGGAATGCACTTGAGCGCTAGATCTCAGATTTGAAAAACATTGAGCTTGTTGAAAATGCCAGCAGTGTATCGCTTCCACTAAGTAGGCAGAAACGAGTTCTTCATTGGAATTCCACGTTCGTCCATACATTCCACCGGATGACGCTCATTGAGAGCATCGAATCTGCCAGCCGATCCCTCAGAATTACGATACCCTCGAATAGATGACTAAACTTTAGGCGAACGGTCGTAATAGCGTCTCGCCCTCTCTTGTGATGTATATAGATCTGTCGGCCGACCGATTTTCAAGAGACAGGCGCCAAGACTCTCTGTTGGTGCTCAAATGCGCTTGCACGGCAAATTATGATCGATCCCACCAATGTCGTCGATTTGCAACCAACCTTAAAACCCGCGAAGAAAACGTCGTCAATCAACTATCACCGTGAACTTTTCCCGACGCGCACTTCAGTGTTTGTGTTTACGTTTTATGTGTCACTATGCTCGACTCAATACGTGCTCGTCAAAGCATCGCAAACAGCCGACGACGACTACAGGTATAACACGACGTCGGTCGTGTTCATCACAGAAGCTCTCAAACTTCTCATCGCAACGGCTCTCTGCATAAAAACTCATTCGGTCCGCTCCCTGGTAGACATCGCACTCTCGCGCTGGAAGCTTTTCCTGCTTTATCTCATCCCATCCATACTGTACTGCACAAGCAACAATCTTATCTTCATCAACTTGCGACACTTCGAGCCCACAACGTACAACGTCCTGCAACAGCTTAAAATTGTTCTCACAGGACTTCTCTTCCAAACGATCCTCAAAAAAAAACTTTCCCTCCGGCAATGGTTTGCCATTGTCCTGCTCACGGTCGGCTGCGTGATAAAGCAGCTCGGCGCGACCAAAAAGAATATCGAAGGCCTTCACGACATCCTCAACATACGGGGGGCGCTTCTCTTCCTTCAGATCGGCTGCACCGCCCTGTCGGGCGTGTGCAACGAGTCCCTGATAAAGAAGGAGGAGTACGACCTGCACATCATGATCCACAATGTTTTCATATATGTTGACTCAGTTTTATGTAATTTCACAGTTCTGGTTTGCAGTGGGAGAGCACATGATCTCACCGATCCACGGGAATTGTCGCATATTTTCGCACAACCTTTAGTTTTGGCGATAATTGTGAATGGAGCGATCGGGGGAATCATGGTTTCCCTGTTTTTAAAATATTTTGACTCCATCGTGAGGGTCTTCACCAGCTCTATCGAAATGGTTCTCATGGCAGCCGTCTGCTGGTTCACTTTCGGGACGCCTATTGATTCTTGGACAGTCGTAGCCATCGTTGTCGTTTCTGTCGCAACCTATCTATTCGCGAGGGAACTCAACGACACAAGCTCCAGCACTGACTCGGACTCGACAGCCAAGAACGTTCCGAGCAAAGAAGATGACATTCAAATCGTCACTAGACTTTGATTCACCGTCAAAACAATTTAGGAAATCATGAGGGGATTGAACCATTTTCAATGATAGCTGTTCCTCGTGCTGTACACCCCTAAAGAAAGTACTGTGACTCGACCCTTACTTGATGTGAGCGTGACTGTGTTGAAAAAGCGGGGCTTGCAAGCAGGCTGTTTTGGATAAGAAACGAGAATGGAGCGGAGTACGATCGATACTTTAGAGGATATTGAAGAATTTTCTAATATACTTAGGTTCTCACAGTTGATTTGTTCTCATTTTCCACGGTTTTGGTGAAACTGAACAAGAGGATTCGTTTTCCTCCACCCCTGTGTCCGGGGCAACAAGGAGTCTGAGCATTGGACATGCCGTATCTCTTCTAATTGAAGGTCATGCTCGAACGGCATAATTATCGCATGCTTCGCAAATCGAATCTGCCGGCTCAGTTTTTCAACCTCTCGTAAGGTGCTAGATAATTTGACGGTGCTCAAGTAAATGTCGATTTCGGAGTCTTCCGAGGGATGAGTGCAATTTTAACCGCTACTGCTTCATGAGGGGATCGAATGACCTGGGATGTAGATGACCTGTAGATGTGAAATGGGCACATTCACAGAACGGTGCCATGAATTTGAGCCAGGAAGCTTTCAGTCATGCCCGCTTACTTTTTTTACTCTCGAAAAACGGTGTGCGAAATACTTCGTTCAACGCTCATGATTCAGCATGTATCCTCATATTATTGATGTTTGCGCTACAATCAAAGGAAAACGCCGAGCAAATAACTCGGTCCCGGCATCGCTCTCTGAATCTTCGAGAACACAACAAGTCTCGTATGCATGGTATCGATGATGACGGTACACCAGTTGAACGGTCATCGCGCTGTGTACTCGCGTTCCAACAGTGGTGTCTGCGAGCGAGATAATGGAGCCCGTCGCGTAAGCTAAGATCATATCATGGAGCTAGAACGTTATTCACAGATCAACCTCCATTCATACATGGATACATTGGAGGAAGACGAAAACATGGGAGACATCCTCCGGTGCGATGTCCATACGAAAAGGTGAACATTTCATGTCTCACAGAGCTCTTGGGAAAGTGCTCAGCCACGTGCCATAGTGGATTTCATGACACGGTCACAGGCTGAAGAAGCTCCTTTCTTGGGGGGGAGATAGAGAGCGAACAAAAACATCGACGCGGAAACGAGGGCGATCAGTTGCGTAAATGGCAATCAATTGCTTATGCTCAAAGGCAGATGCAAGAAGTATTCTTATGCTAATGAGAATTATTGTATCTGAGACCCGTCAGTTGTCGGAGAGCTTAGAGCTGGGGCGCTGAAAGTGCGGCCCGCGGGGGTGCGTGGAGTTTACCTGGGGGCCGCAGAAAACTGCCCACGCTCAAAGTCTCCTCATCCAGCAAATGAAAATGCGATGAAATATCTGAGAGTCCGTCTTCAGTAAACTCTACGTCTTCGTCCGCAGCGAAAACAGGTCGGTTCTTCAATGGACAGCTCAACGTTGCCTTGGATGAGCTGGTGAACCGTGGATTTTTACGAAAGTCGCCCAGGCCTGTCCGGACGGAGGGCTTGAGTTCGGTCCGATTCTAATTTCCAGATGCACTATGAAACCGAACTCCTCGACGATTTCGCGCATAAAGTTGACTTTATCAACTTCTCCACGTTTTCGCTGAGAGATGATCAATGCAGAGTACATCAGACTTTCACGATATTTCCCCTTATTTTGTCGCAACCCCCGGGTAGCAGTCAACCCCTGAACCAACGAGTTCGGACTCACGGCTGTTAACGGTATCTATATATCTAATTCATTCTCGGTTTCGAAACGTCCTGATGAACTTAAACCATCTGATGGATTTCTCGAAATCACAGCAGAACAGCAATGAAATCCGCGAATAGAATCCAATGTGCAGTCTAGGATGCAGATTTCCATAACGGGGACTTCGGGCCGCCGGTGCACCGGCGGATCATATGGCCAATCATTGAATACGATCAGAGTCAAGTCCTCGCCCTCCAGATCTTTGACTCCGAGATAGTTCTTTGCAAAGTTGTCCAGCACCAATGCAGAAGGCCGGCGATGTATCGTGCACCGCGGCTTCTACCTCTCCGGAACTTCGATGGTTTTCCGTGGAGTCTTTCGATCAAGACTTCTCAATGCCAAGGTCATCTTATCCGAGGCTATCACCTCTGTTCTCAAGTTCACGGGGTTGGTTGACAAAACGTTGATTCGGCAACGTCCGCGCTGAATGAGACAGCGTTTGAAGGTACACATGAATGAATGAATCCGAGCAAGGCGTAGTAGCGGCACATGTTAGTTGTCACCCCTCGCATACGGAGCTCCGCCTCGATCGGGTGTAAGTTCTCCACGGACATGAGCAAGTGCTCTTCTGAGCGCCTGCATCGGAATCGACCAAACAACCCACTCAGTGAATGAATGACTGGCCGGCCGGCCGGCCTGCTCAGTGACTGACTCCCTGAGTGGAGCGGTGTGGTGACGAGTGGCGCCGTCAAGCGGCAGCCTGGGAAACTTGCAGTTTGGTGCGAGTACCCATGACCAGTTGAGCCAGAGCGCTGAAGAGAAGCGCGCGGTTATCTTTCTCTTGTGCTTGGTGTGATCGAGCATTCGTCCAGACGAACGAACAGTTGGTTGGTTCGATTCGGCAGACGGGCGGATTCTATTTCAGCGTACGGGAGTGACAATCATGCGGAGATTAGTGTTTTAGCCTTAAGCTCAAACAGGCAGGAGCCAGGAGAAGAATGCGGAGCAAACCGCTGTGCCTAGTGATCCTGGTCGCGGCGCTAGCCTGCGCACAGGATCGCGCAAACTTGGATAAATGTGTGCAGAGCTGTCAACAGGTGAGTTCCGAAGTCCGAGTACGACGGGGGAGAATCGGGACATCTCATTCTCATATTCGACGAATCGAACAGCGACAACGTTTTCGTCAGGAAACGACTTTTCCTGGATGCAAGAGCTCGGGACGTAATCTAGAGTCGAAGCGAATGTAGTACCTGTTGTACTCTGAAGGGTTCGTTGTGACTTCGCTCTAGATAAGCGGGTCCTCGTGAAGTTATGGCGAGTTCTTCACAGATGTTGATCCTCAGTCCCAGGGAATCCATGAAATGTTCTTCGGATCCTCGAGTCAGTCCATCAATCTTCATTTCGCGGCAAAGAAAGTGCCATCTCTCAGGACGATAAGGCGGTATCGGAAGCTTGGCGTGATTGTCTACGGTTCCATGTGGCCGTACGGGTTTTTCCGAGAGACGTTAGCGAACATTTGGGCCCTCCGACGAATCTGACCCACTCTGGAACGTTATGACAATCATTCGTAGATTTATGTCTTCGATAAGTATCGATGATATACTCCCTTTGGCGATGCCGTTATTTCATACGGTGTTGGTGGACGGACTTGATTGTCTGGAAACTGCGGATCCAATACGGAGAGCGACAGAACAACGTCATCGGCTCAAGACAAACCGCGAAACCGCAGCCTACTGCGGAGATATGAGCCTTCCAGACAATTTTGATTCGTCCACTTTTTGGAGCTCAATAGAACACAAATCGTAGACTATACGCTGCTCGTTGACGAAACCGAAGACGAGTTTATCCGAGTGAGGGGACGGATGTTGTTGTGCATTGCCTCACGTTCATCCTGCATTTCCTGATACTCATCAAGGAAGTTTTCAAGAATTTTATGCCGAGCCTCGGTTTGTCGGAAACGGAAATCGGTGGAACAACACTTCTCCCTTCCAAGGAAACCGTTGTTAAACTTCTGCAGAGCCATCTGTGCTACAGCTCCAAGTCTAAATACAGCTTGCGGAACGATTTTCGGAACAGCTTTCTTCACTGGGAAAGTTGTCACTCTGAAAGCGATGAGTGCTTTCTTTAATCACTATCGGAAGTTTAGTGGAAACATCTATTCAAATAGATTCGCTTCAGGCTGTTGATGTTAACGACTTCTTTTACTTCGTTTTGCACTTCGTCATCTCCATCGGATGGATGAATGCGCGATCGTCCCTAATTTTTTGCCTCTAGTCATCCCGCCGCCCTTGTTCTCCCGCTCGACTAGACTGGACAAGGCATGGTTTTAAGCCCCGAACAGCTTCCGAGATTGCGGGACTGCTGCTTCGGCGCGGTCAGATTGCGCGAAATCCTTGTTCTCTGCGATCGAATACATCATTCTCGAAGTTGCGCGGAATTCGATGCTCGACCCGAAAACTTTCACGCTCGACGATGACGTCGTGGTGACATTAGTTTTTGTTTAACGAGAGAGGAAACGGTGAGAAGGAGTTTGGGGAGTTTTAAGTATTCGATCTCGGATTTGGAAGGACTGTCACGATCATCCCGTGAAGGTCCCGCCAGCAAGCGCAATATAGAGGAAGAAAATCCTTGCTTCGTGTTGTCACCTGCCAGAGATGCACATTAGCGGACGAACCTCTGTATGGTGCCGCGGCCATTCATCGCCAAACGCGAGCGACACACCAGCGACAATGTTTCTCCGCTTGTTTTCGTTCCAAATCGTATACTGAAGTTTGAATCGTTCTGGTTCTGTTGCTGTTCTCTACTAGTCTTGTTCGATGATCGAGAAAACTAGCGCGTTTTGCGCAACGAGTGGAGAGACAGTTCGTTAGCTGTGTCGAGCAGGAGATTTGATAGCAGCAGCCTGCTATTTAGCGGAAGCATTTCATGGTTTCCATTCTTTCCGTATTCGATTCCCCAGATTGTCAGGAGCAACTCGCCTCCGCGCTACAGCACTCATGACCAGGTGCTCGATTTTCACCTGATTCTAGAGAGCGATACCGATCCGCGGGAAGCAGGGATCCGCGCTGAACGTTCAACCTCTGACATGGCCGCCCTGAAGATGTTTGCTTGCCCTCCCTATTGTTCGCTTCATTGTTGAGTTTTTTCGGCTGAAATTCTCCTCTAAACGAATCGACGTCAAGTGCTTTCGCGTAGTGGTAACGAGTCTTCACTGGCTAGCTCACTCCCTGATTCACTCACCGTCCCCGCGATTCGCTTCAGGGAGTCTTTTGTCAACGACGTTCCGGTGAAGCTCCCCCTCAACGACGAGCGAGTGTCGGCGGACGTCGCGAAGTGCTGAGTAATTCAGAGGATATCCGATGGATCCAATGTCATCCACGGACCGACTACGCTTCGATTGCTCCATACTGCGCGCTTCTTGATCCAATCCGTAGCTCGTTCCAGCAAAGGGATGACCACTGTCGATACGGCGCCGCCTCCAGCGACCGCTCGTCTGTTGTTTGCAAATCATGGAAACCGATATGGAAAAGATAATTCTGAAATCTAAAATCACGAAACTACCCATCTTCGATCTTTGAACTCCGTTCCCTCGTCGATTTGAACGCGGCGAGAGTCGCGGCATTCAACGTCGTCCGCTTTCGAAACTAACAGGACCCCATCCCGAGATTTGAAGCTGGTGCGCCAGCCCGGTCCAGTACGAGCGTTCAACGTAGCGTACAGTTCCGTTGGGGGTCCACCTGGCCGTGTTCCCACAACGCCCACAGGTGGCTTTGTAGTCCTGGCCCATGGCTCACTCGCTACGAGCTAGCAACGCTAAGCCGGGCTGACTACGCTTCGTTGCACAGAAATGATGTGCTATGGGGGCAAAGCCGTGGGAACATCGATGCACTACTGATGGTGAGTCGGCGGCGTATTCGACTCCTACTGAAGAGGGAGCTGCATTTGTTGCATCGCTAACGGTTTCTGAGTACAGGTTGTGCGTTGGTTCGTATCGAGCCAGAATTCTTTTTCGGCTCGAGCGACGGTAGGAACTGTTAATTTGCTCGCCGTCCTTCTGGCCTGCGAGTTGGTTTAGATCCTGTCGGCCTTATGCTATTCCCAGACAACATTCAGAGTTTCTTCCATTGAGTTTTCGATGGGAAAGAATGCTCTTCCGCTCACTCTGCTCGACTAGCCCTGGTGCATGTAGACTTCTGGCACCTGCTTCCGCTGAGCAAGAGCGAGCTCGTTGAGAAAAATACAAGCGGACTTACGGACAGACAGACTACGCTGGGTTCAGAGTTCGAGATCGTCGTACACAGCTCAGTTGGAAGCGGCAGAGAGCTCTGTCGGCCAAGCGGTCTCCTCTGCCGAAAGGAGCCGTCCTTGCAAAACCACTACATTTACACGGTTCTTGTTTTGAGCGACTGGGGAAGTAATTCACTGTAAGCGTACGGAGGTAGAATAACTCAATCAACTACAGAAGAAACTCGGCGTCTCGGTAGGACTTCGCGTGGACTAGAGTTTCAGTCTTTGGTTCGAGCTGTCAACTTCTGAACGTCGCTTTTGTGCGTTTGCGAAAGTTAAGATCAGTCGTCGCTTTTGAAGCAGTCAAGGTGAATGGAATGGAAGCCGACCAATCGAGTGACGAAAAAACTCACTAAAATTCGGAAAAGAGTAACTTTTGGATAAACCCAGGGTTCGAACCGCGGTAAGCCACACGCTGATTCCAAGGTGCTAAGGATTTTTATCCCGAAGCGCGCGTGCTGCGTGCTCACACAACGATACGCTCTTGGACGTATTTCGGTGGTTCATATTTTCGAATCTGTTTTCCACTGGGATTCATCTCTCTCAAAACGAATGTGGTCTGCAGACTATCTCGCGGTCAGGTTCTGGATCGACCGAGTCCGCGCTCTGTGCTTCACTTTGAAAAAAACTCTGTGACAAACACGAGTGGAATGAAGTTCACGGGAGGCTCCGTCCGCCGAGGACCAGGGAATCTGTGCTTCAAGCCAGACGCGCTTGAGGTCTCAGCCTATCTGTCTGTGAGGTCTTTATGACGACTGTTTATATTCAGGGCGGAGGTGTCGTCGCCGCCGCCGCTCGAAATTTGTCCGACAAGTACTTTAACGTTCATCAAAAGCACCGACCGTTTTTTCCTATTGAGAGGCTCCATGACGTGGCTTATTTCGAAGTCTATCGACAAAAGTCTGTTTTTCCACCGGCAGATCGACGCTCCGTCCGCTTTGCACCTGACAGCAGTTTTCTGATGACGTAATGCTTCAAGGTTTGGAGCCATTAGTGGAGAAGGTTCCAAACACCTCCACGACGACCTTTTACTTTGGATCAGGAAACTTCTGCTTGAGCCATAACTTGGTCACATTTCTGGAGCTAAATCTCACGGGAAAAACGATTCGTTGATTTGAACTTTCGATCGACGACAGGGTAGCGAACAAGGTAGCCACGGACGCAAGGAAGGTAAAAACGTTCATGCCGAGCCCCCACCGAAGCCACCACCAATCTTCCGGTGACTGAAATATTCGAAAGCAACCCTCCGTGAATCCGTTTGTTCGTTGACATGTCATAAAACGAACCGCCTCAATCAACGACGGCACGGAGGAAACCCTGGTCGATATGACGCTGCGCGGGTGCTCCGCTCCGCGAGGCCCACCTACCACGCTTGAGTCTCCTTCACTGTCTCTTGAGCGTGAATGCGTGCGTCATCTTCGTATGACAATCGAACTGCTCCCGATGGAGGTTTTTTTTTGTTTTCGTTTCCAAAAGCTTCTCTCGGGAAGGCCTTGATACCGTCTGTTAACTTCCGTTGGATGTCGGTGACTGGGTTTTTAGCTCCGAGTCTGGCCAAGATCACGGCGACGGTGACATTCCGTCCAGATCTCAGATTCAGACAACGGTTTTTTGTACCGCAGTCCGAACATATGGCTCGATTGAAGAAAGTCAACGCATTTTTGTGACATGTGCCGTGCAAGATTTATTTTTTTCTTCTTAAATTTACATCCTTGAAGTAAGCGACCGGTAGGTGCCACTACCTGACGGAGTGAGTACGTGATCCTCGGTGCTGTTTGTTTCGGTTTTTAGTTCGCGCGTTTCCCAGACCCTTCCCAGACTGGCTTCACAGAAACGGATCCTCAGCCATGAAACTTTTCAGATGAGAGAACTGCGATCATAATTTCACTCCACGGACCAACATTCAAATGAGCGGGAAATTCAGTCTGTGTTCGACGTGATTACGGCACCGCGGTCGTGTTCCGAAGCGGTAGTGTTGAATGAAATAGTCTCCTCTTTCTACTTCCCTCGATAGGGTCTTCGTTTCTTTATCTTGATATCGCTTCCTTCGCTTCTGCGCGAACATCCGATGGGGAACGATGAATGGGTTTTGATTGATGATGAGAGCACCTCTGTCCACGACCTCCATTCGAAGAAATCAATGAATTGACGCATTCCTGTTTGAATGTCCTCTCGGAGTCCAAATCTTACGATTTGTCCGCCAGAGTCAGGTAGTACTTTCGGGCATCTCGTGTTCGGGAGGAGAACATGAGCGCAGATAACCATAGCTCTATGCAAGTAATCGACGTTACTGTAATGGACCGACATCGTTCGCTCTGTTATTCGGAAGTAAATTCTCGTCGTTGCTCCAAAGAGGGCCTCCGGGACCGAGCACGAAAGCGGAGGAAATTGAGTTGGTTTGTTTTTGCTGAGGACGTCACTTTTTTTGTCTTTTCGATTATTGAATTTCTCGCTCTGGTTCTTCTTGTGCTCACTCCCCTTTAATTCATTCCTTTCTATCTGTCGGAAAACAATATCCGGCCATGTAGCCGCTGTCTCGTCGACCACGGCTGCTGTCCTCCGTTGCTCTAATTACTGTTAATAGAGACTGATTCTCGCCAGTGAGCCGTTCGGATGAACAGACAGATGGACGGCCCAGCGAGCGAGCAAACGAGCTGACGCCTATGCCGGCGAGGAAGCAAAACTCTGTCTGTGTACACAAAGATCCGTTGTCGATGGAAATTCCGCCGACTAACGAACCGAACTAATCGAATACTTTGTCTAACGGATCTGAGGTTCCGACGGAGAATCTATCCGCCGCTTTCTGAAATTGAGCGGACATGCGCGGCTGTCATTACTCATTACCAGGCGGAACCCAGCAGTCGTTAAACGGCATCTTTTGCATGCAGAAGTTGCACGATGATGACTGCGAACCACACGGCACTTGACGAAAATTTGTCGTGGGATCGCGGTTACGCGGTTTGGCGTTGCTGACCTAAAGCCAACGTTTTGTGAAATACTCGATCGCTCAAAGTCGTGGTTTCCTTGAATAGGAGTCAATGCCGTTGGAAGACTTCCTCAGGAACTTGGCACCAAAACAATTACGAAGGTTGAGATGTGGTCGACTCCTGCGGCTGATACAGTTGTTGAAATCCCGCTAAGATTCAATCTACGCGACATTCTAACGCTTTTCCTCTTGGGATTTCGGCGAGGCGGCGCTGTTTCTGGCACAAAGCAGTTCAGAAACTCGCTGAAGATCGTTTCCGTAACGATGTGTAATGAAAGACGATCCCAAGGGAAAAGTGTAACTGATGGACTGCAGAGCTCTTCTGACATGTACCGTCTGATAATGACGAAGCTAACCGATCTCGTTGTTCTGAGATCAGAGCTAAATCTTCTTAGGTGCGCCACTCACTACTAACCCTCGAGTCCGCTCTTTCCCTGTTTCCGCTCCAGTGTTTTTACTAATATTCCATTCTCGGAGAAAGGGAGGGACGAACAAACACAGAGTGCGTCTTCCCTTGGAAGAAACGAGAGAATAGATACCATCGAAAAAGTTTCCGCTCCTTCTACATTCGCCAGCGGCGATAGCACGCAGTGGCAGTAGGAGTTCTTCGCGACGAGCGAGTGGTCGACGATGGCTCGTCCCCGAAGAAATATGAGTGGGTGAGAAGCAGCAGCGGCCCGGAAGGGGCGCAGATGGCCTGAAGCTTACCGGCCGGTCAGGATCTCAAGCATTCAGAAGAATGATATAGGTTAAGTTGGAGCGTTGCTCTCGCTCGCTCCGTACCATAAATATTTGAACCAACGGGAAACCGATCTCGAGACATCGTGGAGGTAGACTTCCATCAGGTTTTGATACTGGAGACAATTCTTCAAGTTTCTTCCGTTTTCGGAACGGCTAGATTTCGTTTCTTGCGACGTTTCCTCTCCAGACCTTCATCGTGGATCCTCACACTGTTCTCGGTATACTTCGTAAATCAGAAAACGGCTCCGCCAGAAAGCGCGCCAACCGAATCAACTGCTGCACGCTTGAATATGATTTTGTCAACGACGACACTGCTTGGGTGTCTATTGTGAAATGGATTTCTGGTCCAGAGCCTCAGCTTCGAAACTTCGCATCCGGCAAATTTTGCGGCCGGCGAACCGGCCAGGCAACCGAGCGTCCGGACCGTTGTAGCTCAATGGAGCTTCATGGTCATAGACTTCAACCGAGCACCATGGATTCAGCTTTCGTGCGAGCAGATGGCGCTCAGAACAACAAGTGGGGCTGACAGACTAGGCTAGATGTTCGCTCGCTCGCTCGCTCACCTTGTTCATTCATGAAGTGGGACAATTGACCGCCTCTGCGAGCGCCACCCAAATCAGAATCAGCTCCAACTCCTCGAAATTTCGCGAATCTTCTCTCGATCGGAGAACCAAGAAATCAATCCTGGAATCTGCTGAATCGATCTTGGTTTCCGACTGTCTTTATGCTTCCTTGCCGACGGGTGGTCCCAAGAAAGTTGTCGCGCTCGAAGAGCGATCCTCTCTGATCAGTGAACCGTTTGCGAATATTTCGAAAACGTGCAGTCACCACACATGCTGCCACGCGAATCTCAAGCGCGGCTGGCTACCTGAATGATGGGCAGGCGATGTTGCTTCGAAGAAAAAGTAGTAGAACTACGATTCATCTGCTGTTGATGGTACCGCTGCATCAGCGACCGCCGCCGCCGCCGCCTTAGTAAGAGACTGTCTACGAGACAGGACCAGCTGTGGGGGAGTCAAAGAACGGTCAGGCGAGCCAGGCAAGAAGAGAACCTAGAAAGAGAGCATATGTGAAGCCAGATGGAGGAACCGAGCCTAGAGATCCAAAGAGCAGACCTCCACGGCCTGGACTGAGCTGTTAGGTACCTCTGATACCGTACTTGCGAATGAACGCCATCGCCGTTGATTGCCGAAATGAAGACTCTGTCCGAAACTGAGTCAATTACTGTAGGAACAACGGAAGACGCCGCGATCAGCTTGAGCGAGAATTCAAGTTCCGCCAGGTTTCGATTAGCACCGGCAGAGCTGAAGAAGCAGGTCATCGCAATGCCCCGCTGCAGAAAGACTTTTGGAAGCGTAGAATTAATTTTTACGCACGGCCACCATCACTTTTTGCGAAAGCTCAAGTTTGAAGTTTCTTCTGGCCATCCGGAAACAATCCGCGATGTAGAGCGAAGAACTACAGAGCCGATATCGCGGCTTTTGCTGAAGGATCCCAGATTTTTTTTGGTGTGTGTGATCCGCGCCGGCCTCGTTGAGAAATCCAAATCTGGCGAACAACTTGGCGACGATTGGTTCCCGTCGGCAAAACTGCGATTGAGGTGTTCATTACCTTCGAAGGGTTCAGTCGTGACCGGGATTGTTTGTACCTAATAGGTTTTTTTTTTCGTTCACTCCACGAACCCGTCGAGGGTGCGACCTGAACGGAAGGAAGTCTTAATGTGTGAAACTCTGAGAGAGAAAATGATTCAGTGATCTTTTCTGGTGTGAACAGCTCGAAAACAGCGGAGATCCGGAGTTGTGGATTCTTTCCCGGGAAAAGTCAGTCGAAGGAATATATTTCTTTATTATCCGATCTTTGACTTCTCGTGTGGAATACAACAGTTCCGTCTCGGATCCAGCGATCATCAGCCACTTCTTGAATACTTCAGCTCAAATTCAGAATATTGTCTCGTGGTTGACAAACTACGAAGCGTGTTTTTCGTGCGACCAGTTTTGTGGCTCTGTATCAGACGATAGGAGATTTGGAATCGAGTTGATTCATTTGAGAGGGGTCCAAGTGAGCATGAGGCGCCTCTTTAAACACTACAAATTAGATGTCTCCGGTTCAGCGGGATCGCTCACGAATGATGTTTCAGGACATTACTTTTGGGTGGCGGGCAATTTACAACATCATGTGGAACTAATGATCCATCGATCGATTTCAGGCCAGCGATGAAGCATTCAACGAAGTCTGTGATAGGGAATGCCAGACAAGTGTGAGTAGCCCATGACTATCTGTACTTTGAGACTCCATGTTGAGGGATTCACGCGTTGACGCCCGCCGTCCGCTTCAATAGATGCCCGCGGTCTCGATGTTTACACGGAGACATTGTCGCAGGCGTGACCGTGGCGCTGTGTCAGCATTCGTTTAGAGATCTGCGGCTTCTTTTTTTTAGTGCCGCCACTTGTGAAGCATTCAAACAGAACTCTTGTTTCTCACCAAAGTCGTTCGGTATCACAGAGTGACGCCTTCTCAATTTGTTGTCTCGCCCATCTAATTCTAATGAGCCGTTTAGATAGCGGCGAGAAAAGCGTCATTTCGAGTTATCATGAGGGCGCACGAAACAATGCTGGATCTAGACCGAATTCAGAGCTGAACTTTATTGCTTCGCGTCCTCTTTCGAGCTTCTAACGACGACGCTTGATAGATCGTTGAGAAGCATCTTCACAACATGACCGATTTTCGATTGTTTTCAGTGTACAGAAGTTTGTCAATCGTGGTGGAAAGCTCTCAGCAGCAATTGCTCATCCGTGTGCGAGGTGAGTTCTCCACGCTCGATCGAAATGAGAAAAAACAGCGTTCTTCATATATATCATCTAGTTTCTTTTTTTTTCCTTTTTCCACTTCAAGTGCGACTCCAAAGTTCGTCATCGACAAACCGGAGTGCGCCTCTTCCAAGCATCAAGTTTCAGTGGCGCTTTCCCACCACTGTGTTTAATGAGAAGACACTTTCCATTTGCCACGGCTCTCACACACGCAGCGGACCCGCGTAGAAAGAGATTTTTCCTCGCTCCCCAATTACCTTGGCTTGATCGAGGGAACGTGCACTTCTGAAAAAGCGATCCGTCTCCTTTCCATGTCTCTCAAACTTGACCGAGTTTCGATTGAATTTTCCGAAATTCCCGAAATGTGAGAAACAACAGAACACCGTTACCTAAAACGAATGACACCGTCTTTGATTGGGAAAGAGAAACTGAAAACAGTCGCGAATAATTAGAAAACGGCCAAGCGGTCGGCGAGACACGGCGCGGCGACCGCAGGAGATCGCGAGAGCGTGGAACTCCTATGGCGCGTCCTGAGTCAGCAGCTTGTTTGCCGTATAGTCAATTTCTTATCGGGCTCCCCGTGAACGATGTAAACGAATCGAAGGAACGAAATCTCCGCAAGTCACAGTGGCCGGCCAACGCTCGAAAACGTTAGAGTTTACCCGCCGCCGCCGCCGCCGAAGAAGAAATCTATTCCAAATGAAGCGAACGGCAAGCTCCGATCTCACGGTGTCACATCCATGCTGCTCACGGCATTAATACTGAGTGTGTTGCAACTGCAGGAATCGTCGTCTCCACCGCGCGTCCCTCAGTGCGTTCACGGCTGCCAAAAGGCTCTCGAGTCCTACCTTCAGAACCTGGCGGGCGATCCCTCCAAACACCCAAGAGTGGAATGGCGACGGGCGCGCAAACACGGCGGCGTCGTTTTCCGCGTCGAGAAGGGAGACTTGCCCACAGTGTTCTTTCGAGTACAATACAAGATCTCGACAAGAGATTGGGAATATTACGACTCGGGACAAGAGTTCAATTTGACCTCGAGAAGTGAATCGTACGAACTCGCCGGATTCAAACCTTTCACAGAATATCAAGTGAGTTCGACCCCGAGATTTGTGAAACTTCTCTCATCACCTTTTTCTATCGGAGAACTTTTCTTAAGCGAACCGAATACGTTCCAGTTCCGACTAGCCTGGACCGTGTCGCCACAATTCGAGTCGCTTTTCACGCCAGCATCGTTTGTGAAAACATCCGAATTCGGGCCGCCACAAGGTGCGCCTCAGAAGGTGACTTGCGCTCTGACCACGCACAATCAAGTTGCTGTTTCTTGGAGACCGCCGCAGTATCCTGCCAGCGTACAAGTGTCCTATCTGCTGGAAGCCAGGGATGACAAAGGAAATCCACCGCTCGTGCACGTGAGTGTCAACCTTCTTCTGGAACCGTCGGCGCTTCCCGAGACTCTAGATCGAATTCAAACTTTGATTCCCTTTTTCAGGAGGTGATGACGAATTCGTCGGACGATCAGATCGTGGGCTATGTCTTCCGAGCTCTCGAACCGAGCAGGAAATACCGAGTGCAAGTACAAGCTTCGAACAGACATGGAAAAGGTGAAGTGGCATTCTGCGAAGTCAAAACCGCCGAGCCCGATCTCAACGTCGGCGAAGGCCAGGCGTTCGCAACAAACGGGAGACATTTGTACAGATTCGCCCTCGGAGAATCGTCGGGCTGGGGCCCGCTGGTGTTCAGTGTCCCGGGAAACGACTCCGTCATCACCGGACTGGCCACCAGCATTCAGTCGAGGACTCTGTTCTTCTCAGACGGTTACCGAGTGTTCGTCCTGGATATGGACAGAACAAGCTCGAAGGCTACTCCGCGTGTTCTTCCTATCGACGTGCGCAGACCCTCGTTGCTGTCATACGACTGGCTGAATAAACGATTGTTCCTGCTTGAAGAGTTGTCTTGGCAAATCAAGTCATGCGATATCGAAAAAGATTTTCGCTGCACGTCCGTGGTTCACGGTTTCGACAAAATCTCATCTCCGACGAAGCTGATCGTCGATCCCTACAACGGTTACCTGTTCTGGATGAATATCGACATCTCAACCGGCGAAAGCGTCGTATACAAAGCGGATCTCATACTTGCTGAAGAAGGCGACTCCCTGCACTGGCGGAAAGCTGAAGAGGTTCACCGTGCGAAAAACTTCCGCACCTTCGAAATCGACTTCGTCCGGTTTCGTCTCTACGCGCTAGACGTCGGCACCGAGAGCATTTACTCACTTGACATAGACTGTGAGTATGAATCAGCTTTCCTGGACGAAACGGAAGAAGTAAGAATGCCTAAGTTTCCAATCGATTCGATTTCGTGTATCAATTGCAGCCGGGAAGCGGATCGAGAACGTACGCAATCAGTGGAAATTCTACACAAATACGTCCGACATGGTGTACGTGAACGATCATTTCCATTTGGCCTGCTCTGACGGTTTCTATGTGGAATCGAAAGCAACCTACAGTCGATGTAACAATCAAACGTCTTTCCGTCTTGCTGTCGTTGACCACAAGAACGCCCAACCAGTTCCTACTCCGGTAAGTCCACGAATCACTCAGAGTTTTCCGAAACGACCCCAGGTCCTTGGAAATTCTCGTTTTGATAGAAGATGAGGTTAGTTTTTTTTCCGCTTCTCGAACTCATCGATTCGACATCCGACAGGCCACCCCGGTGGAAAACGTTCGGGCCTTGTTTTCCATGGATTCTGTGAGGGTTCTCTGGGATGCTCCCCATCCGTTCAAATGGCAAGGCCGTGGTGCTTTCCAAAAGTTCCTCTACGCCATAGACATCACTGAGCTCGCCTCAGGTAAGCAGATCGAGCCGGACGGTGTTTTCAAGAATCGTCAGGCCACTGTGAGAGGCCTCTTGCGGAGCACCCTGTACAGTGTCAGGGTTCGAGCATACAACCATCTGGGCGCACCCGGTCCCGAGTCAATCGCGTTCGTCGGGAAAACCTTCTCTGATACTCCTCTTCATCTCGTTTGGAGCCTAGCTGGGAGCGAGCGCAACATCATCGCATCTGACGTCACGGGAAGCAACGAAACTCAGTTGGTCAGTCCGAGGCTCGTTCAGGATAGCAACGTTAACGGTAAGACTTTAGACGTAAACGAATGTCGTAGACACCGCGGAGAGTCTTTTTACTGGAAGCTGGCTAACCTTAACAAAAAACCACAATGACAGCGATCGCGTGGTACGAGAACGATCTATTTCTGGGACGTAACCGGTCCAGCTTGATCAGAGTGGACTTCAACAAAGGATCCACCGTCGAAATTCCCAGCGTGACGGGCGTCACTTGCATGGCGATCGAGCGTTACGCTCAGAAAATCTATTGGGGATCCCTCGAGAAGAGAGCTGTAAGTTCCCTCAAAACTCTGAAGTCAAAATAATCCTCGTCTCAACGATGAGACAACTTGCCTAGGGTGGAGTCTAGATTTCATTCTCCCGCAGATCTTCAGATGCAATTTCGACGGTTCCCAAGTCGAGAGAATCGTTCAGAACTTCGTTCCACATTCTTTGACGGTCGACAGCGCCCGTGGACTTTTGATATGGGCAGACCAATACGGCGTGTACGTGTCAAAACTTAGCGGTGAGGGGCTAAGGGTCATCTACCAAAACCACGTGAACAGCGGTCGACTCGGTAAGATTTGCGAAGTTTGTTCGCGGTGTGCCTTTCCTCTCCTACGATTTCGGAGTCAGTTGATCTGAAAACTCACGACACATGCAACTTTTTCAGTTCAAGGAGTTGCATATGATGCGAAGCAAGGTGTAGCCTATTGGACGAGCAGAAGCATCGAAGGCGTTCATGTGAGGTCCGACCGATTGATGGAAGAGAAGTATCCTCTGCCACCGCCCATCCCTCTTCAGGACAGCTCACTGTGAGTGCTTTTCCACGGAAGAATGATGCATGCCGTCGAAGCTAGCGTTCTAACATCCTATTGCGACTTCCAGGAGAGGCCCTGCGATGTATCTGGATGGTCGTCTCCTTTGGTTCGATGGTCGATTGCAGCCAGTGGTCACGCTGCCGAACGGAAGCTATCCCGCTCATTTCGAATTCCAGAATCCGAACAGGAAAAGCAAACAACTCAACGAGTTCACTGAAACTCTGGCCGTGGCTCAACAGATCCGCCAGAGCAAAATGCAGGTTGTCCCTAAAAACTTTGACGTGATAGAAATCAAGGTAAGTCGCGCAATGTCTCCTGGAGTTTCCGCGCCGCTATCTGCCCTCAAAGCCATTCGTGGACGCGTCACGAGAGCCTTTTTCCGACAGATTCGCGGCTCGTCGTAGAACTTCACCATATATTGGCCTCATGAGAGGTCCACCCAAGTCGATGCTTTCTACAAGCTGAGAGTGAGCGCTTGTGACGACAATCAGGACTCGTGCTGCTCGATTCAGCCGTCTGGGCCTGCACATGTGCTGAATACTGCGCAATTCATGTTCAATTCGGAGGTTCGGCCTTACACCAAGCTCGCGATAACTCTGCAAGCTTACACGCATTGGGCCAGCACTGAGATCGTTTGTAGTGAACTGCGTTCACCCGAAAGTATCCCCACATCGCCTCAGCATCCCAAGGTCTTCATCGCACATCGGACGACTTTCCCGCCGTCGAACGACTCCACCCCAGAAGCTGAATTCCGTTGGTCTGAGCCGGAGCTTCCCAACGGGAAGATTTTGGGTTACGTTCTGAATTGTTGGTACCAAAACAACGGAACCGGCGAGATCACTGTTCTCAAAAACCAACAAGTGGTTGGCCAGTCCTTCAGCATCACGAGCTTGGTTCCAAACAGCACCTACTTCTTCACAGTGAGTCGAGAGATGATAGACTAGGAGAGCATTATCGAAGATCATTCGTCAAACAAAATGTTTCATTCGTTCTCGAACTTTAGGTCAGTGCTTTCACCAGTGCTGGCGAAGGGCCCGCGTCCCCACCGTTGTCCGTCAACAGCAATAAAGAGCAACCAGTCCCTCGACTGATTGTCGTGGATCGACACTCCGTCCAAGTGAGCGACGTCGACAACGGTAACGTCACGCTGGTCTCGAACAAGGTCACAAATCCCGTTGGCATCGCGTACTTGGACAAAACCGTCTTCTGGTTGGAACAGAACGGTCCTATAATGGCCTCTGACATGGACGGCAGCAATATCACAGTTGTAGGTGGAAGTACCGATACTTGAATGTACCCTCCATGCATGGTTTGTCGGAAGTAAGACTCCATCTCTCTCTCTCTCTCATTCCATCACTGACGAAGGGAAACTTGGATTCTCAGATTCACAATCCGAAGAAACCCGGCACTTGTCTCAGTATCGATTGGGTTGCCCGGAAGTTGTACTGGGCGGAATACGACGTGGATGCATCGCTATCTAAGATCTCAGTCTTAGACCTTGGGAACGGAAAGAGTGTCAAGACAATTCTGGAACTCCCGAGTCAGCATGTGAACTCCTTAGAAGCCGACCCGTTCACGAGGTAAGTCCTAATTTACAAAAATTTATAGAACGAAGCGATAATTTCAAGGATGCTGATGGTTTCCCTCGTGGAGTGACCGCTAATGAGTCGTTACTTCCAGCACGTTGATCTACACGACTTCATCATCTCCAGAAGAGGGTTCGTCCATAATGCTGGCGTCCATAGATGGCACGAATCAAAGACGATTGTTTTCTCCGAGGCGCCGAAGAGCCTCTGACTGCCAGTGCTCGGCCACAGCTCTAAACGCTTCCGTAGTCGCCTTGGATCCTGGTTCGACGAAGGCACCCGGCAAAATCTATTTTGCAGATGCACTAACCGGTGAGCCAAGGACGATGTCGCTTTTCTCTGTTTGATGAATTCACGAAATCCGGATGGAACCATTGAAGGATCGAGTTTTCATATTTCACCTTCCTTGCAGGCAACATCTGGAGCGCTGATCTCAATGGATGCGAATGCTCACTCGTGGCAAACGCCAGTCTCGCAGAAGGTCTTCCTCCAGACTACATAACCGTAGATCTACAACGGGTCTATTGGAGTCATCAAGGCCGCGAGGAAGTTTTCAGTCTCCTCAAAGAAGATTCGAAAATCGGCAGTGCTAAGATCGCTCATGGAGTTCGCAATATTCGAGCTCTTAATCAACAGAAATACCCCGGTGAGTTTCCAGAGAAGACAAATATCTTTCTTACAGATTTGCTCTTTGATTTGGTGACGTAAAGCTCATAGGAAAGGAACGCTTCTCAGATCCTTCTTGTATGGAGATCGGAGCTCCGACGACAGCTCCCGCCCTGGTCCGGGATGGATCGACATTCATTCAGATTGAAGTCTTCCCGCCTGATATCGCGGAACACTGTTCGAACATCTCGAGGCCGACGATTCGTTACGTGGTGATATATAAAAGAACAGGTTGTCTATCTTCGGCTGAACACTGTCAACAGAAAGAGGTGAGTTCCTCTGGAGCGTTTTCCGCGTGCTCGGACATCTAAAAATGATTCTCTCAGATTTGACAATGACCGTTCCGGAAACACATGTTTGGCCACAGTTGATTGAACCGAGTTTATTGATGCCATTTAACTCACACACGAGACATCACCTACAAACTAACTCAGTACCAATTTTGAGAGAGATCTGCAGAGCTATAATCAAAGGAAAACGCTATTCATTTCAAAGAAAAATTTGGCAGAACAGACTTTCAGCTCAGACATCGATCGCTCAAAGTTTAAGACAGTGTATAGACAAGTGCGGAATGTTCGGAGTTATACGTAGAACAACGGAACCTTTGGATTTTAAGAAGTATATATGAGAAAGAACTGTCCAGCTGTCCTCGAAAGATCGTTTTGGCTAATAGGTTCTCAACCGAAGGGACTTTTTCTCGTCGTTAAGGAAAGTCCACGACGACAAATACTTTCGTTTTTCCTGAGACGATAACAAACCAATACATGAACCAGTCTCGATATAATAATTTCGAGAAATATTTGATCATTTCGAAAGAAAGAGATAAAGACGACTCTATCTTCCAATTCTGACTAGAGTAATGCCGGCTGGATGGGCATGATTGCGATGTTCATCACATCAGGGTTCGAACCCCTCGTCCACTGAAGCTAAATTTAGTTCGTTCGCTGTTTCTTGGCTCTCTCTTCCTCGTCGAGCTTGCCGCAGTCTTTCGCTGCTTCGTACATCTGAAGGAGAGCCAGGACACTCTTGAAAATCCCCAACGGAAATGTGACGTACGCGCATATCCTCCAGAATCCCCAAGGACCAATTTTCACTCCTTCTATAAAATGCAGCATGTAGAGAGACATGTAGAAGACTTCGTTGGCCACGCACATGGTGAAAAGGCATGGTTTCGAGGTGTAGTAGATATGCAGCAAGGGGTTGCTTTTCACATCCTTGTGAGTCGTTTTTCCGAGCATCAAGTAGACCTGGAAATGACAGCTCTCGATCAACAAAAACTTCTCGGGAACCGATTTCGGAACGATCCAGGACACGGGGGAGAAAACAAGAATGATATCGTTTACATATGCGGTGCTCTAATTGACAAGTACTTTAATTCCATCCAGACAAAACCCACCTGTGTGTGCAACCAATGCGATGCTATGTCGATGGCCATACTCAATTGGAACCAAAACATGTACTTGGGATAGAAGTGACTCAACGTGACAAGAAGACACATTGTTCCGCAACGGTCTGTCAGTTGGTCGAGCAGAGCGCCGAATTTGGTGCTCTGGTTGAAGTATCGCGCGGCATGACCATCCCAAGCATCAAGGAACGCCGAGAGCATGTAGCACCAAAAAGCTCTCGAGTAATCGAACGGCATGAAGTAGAACGACAGTAACGCCAGCAGTATTCTTCCATAGCCGATTATGTTCGGAATGAACAGGAAAATGTTTTCCGACGCCATTTTCGGTTGAACAACTGCGCACAGCGTTTCACCGCGTTATGGTGGCCGACGGCAGCGGAAACGCGACAACCACAGGCGTCACCAACAATGCTCGATCCAAAGTTTGCACGGAAGACTGGCTCCTTCTACTGAGCAACTCACTGGCAGCTTTTGTCGTTGCCGTCGAGAAGTGTTCTATGTTGAAGAGGATTCGGTGGACCACAACAACAAGCTATCCACCACACAGGTGACAAGCAGAGCTAGCAGACGCTAAACGAGTTTCCTGTGGCGAACGTATATCTCGCCCTCTCCCCCGAGTCTCTCGTCTGTGGCGGCCTCTCTCCGCTAAGCCCTCTCCGAAAGCTCATCTTTCGGTGGCACTGGATCCAAACTACATTATGGCGGCGACTTATCGAGGCAAATCGGAATTCCGCGACGTCAGAGAGTGCAGCGTTGCGAAAATAACGGTGTTGATGGATCAATCATGGAGAAATCTCTACAACCAGGATCGTTTGAATAGAAAAATCACGATTGGGATTCGGGATTCAACAGTCTCGCAGCCAGGGGTGTCGCATTCTCGCGTCATTTCGACTTTGCTTTACTCATGAAGAAATTCCTTCAAAAGTCCACGGATATATGGAAACTATATTTTACGTGTCAGAGAGACCCCTATCAGTTCTTCCCAAAAAACCAAACTTCTCGATGATAATTTTGACGCAGTTCCAAACTTTGTGCAACAACAGGTGACAAATAGTAAATCTAAGAAATCAAGCGCATCGATCATTTTTAAACAGCTCAAAACTCTTTCACAGTTCACGTCGGCTTCGGTTACTCCGACGCTTGGGAAGCTGTCACCGCACACGAACTACACCATCACCTACTCTTACGTGGACCCTTACACCCAGACCCTTCACGGACCGTCGCCGCCCTCGATTATCTCCACCGATGACGGAGGTAAGCTCTATGACCATACGTGCTCATCCTCACTTCTCCAAGTTCTGTACAGCTTTCGAAATTAACATTCGAACCTCCTGGATTGCAGCGCCCGAGCCCGTCAGAAACCTGAAGGCGTTTCCATTGACACCGACGTCTGTCGGAGTCCGTTGGGCTGCAGAGTCGAGCCGCACAAAGCGTCCGCCTCAATTCGAGATGCGATATTATGAAATCAATTCTACTCATCCCCAAAATGTCACCGTTATTCCGAACAAGCCATTCGAGATCGACTTCTTCAAAACAATCAGCGGCCTGAAAGCGAATACTTCATACGGAATCGAGGTATAAACTGAATTTGATCGAGTCTTTGTCTCATTCCGGTGTATCTGTGAGTCTCCCAGGAACGAGAATAACCTAGAGTAACTGTTTGTCCAGGTCATTGCCATCAACTCCGACAAACCAGGAATGCGCAGCGGACCTAGCATCGTCCAAGGCCGAACTTATGAACTGCCTTCGGAATTTAGAGCCTACAACGTTTCGTCGAACCAAATGGAGCTAAGGTGGAGATCTGGGAAAAGGGGACAATACCAACACACTTTGGAATTTTCCTTGGACGGAGTCACCTGGCAGGCGGTCAACGACAATCGATCTTCTCAGCTGGCCAGAGTCGACTATGAACACACCTACAAAATCACTACCCTCTCTCCTAACACGAGATATTGGTGAGTACTCTACTCAATTTCATCACAAGGTTGGCACTTCTCGACATCCGTAGATCAGCTCGCCGGATGTTTGCTTCTGGGGGGTTTTGATGCCATCTGACAAGCAATCCGTTGTCTCAAGGTTCCGGTTGCAAATATCGTACCGCTCGGAGGGCATGATCTCGAATCACTTCACGTGGCCTCCTGAGGGTGTTGTCTTCCATACCTTTCCTGCTCCTCCCAGCTCCCCCGGAACACCGTGTTTCCAGACTGATTCGAATCTGTCTTGGGCTCATTCGAACTTCTCGAACGCCGATGATGAAGTCCAGTACGAGCTCCAATACAGGTGAGCTCTTTGCGTAAATGCTATCTAGAACGGAGAGAGAAAAATAGGAGAAAAGTCCCAAAGAGTGCTGTTTTCCGTTCGCCGAATAAGAGTACGAAACAAAAAGATTTCACTTGGTATTGTTTTCCAGGGTCGTCGACGACAATTCAACGATGCCATGGACCACGATATACAAGGGACCCAAGAATCAATTCGAAGCCAGCAAATTGTCTTTGGAAAAATTTTACGAGTTCCGAGTGCGCGCCTCGAACTCCATCGGTGACTCCAAGTGGTCTTCTACGAGTGTTCCTCAAGCAGTTCCGGATGTTCCCGGTGCTTATTCTCGAGATAACTCGACATTCAAATGGATTGCGGCTTTCGCATTCGTCTTCGCCGTCTTGGTTCTGGGGCTAGGATGGCTAATCATTCCGAGGCTTCTGCAACCGAAGGCGAAAACACCGAATCCCGATATTGGCTTGGTCAGAATCGACCGTTTCCCAGTGTGCTCAAATTTCGTGCATCAGCACAACGAACTCTATTTCTGGTGAGTTCGACAGCGAATTCAGGCTTTTCTAGGTTTCTGCTGATTCACCGCGGAACGGATTATCTAATAAGTTCCTTCCTTGACTTCCAGTGGCATGTTGCTTTCCGATCCTGAGCTTTCCTCGTTGCCGATGATCGACCGTGACCAGATCCGATTGAAGAAATTCCTCGGTTCCGGGGCTTTCGGTGAAGTTTTCGAGGGAGTCTTGTATGGAGATGTTACACAGAGAATCGCGGTCAAGACCTTGAGGAAAGGTGCCGGCGAACTGGAAAAACAGGAATTCCTCAAGGAAGCTAAACTCATGAGCAATTTCCGCCATCCACACATTCTCCAACTCCTGGGAATTTCATTCGACGATAACATGAGCTTCATAGTCATGGAGCTCATGGACGGTGGCGACCTCCTCTCTGTTTTGAGGAACTGTCGCAGCAAGGTAATCCCGATAGCTAATCGCACTGCTTCTTCTAGTTCTCTGACCGGTTTATCAATATATTTGCAATCTCTAACTGTAATGTACTGCTTGTCACAGGGTGAACCTAGCCTCTCCCTCGAAGATCTGATCGGTATTTGCGTTGATATCGCGAAAGGCTGCAATTATCTCGAAGAAATGCGGTTCGTGCACCGCGATCTGGCGGCTAGAAACTGTCTGGTGTGCACTGAAGGATACCGGAGAGTGGTGAAAATCGGTGACTTTGGACTTGCTCGAGACGTGTACAAGAGCGACTATTACAGAAAGGAAGGCGAGGGTCTCCTACCTGTCAGGTAACAGTCATGATCCCTTCTTCACTTTGGACGCTCTGTGGCTTCGGGCCAAAATGTTTCTCTCCAATTTGTCTCCCAACCGTCAGTTTTCCGGCCAATACTGTTAACACATAACGTTATTGCAGATGGATGGCACCCGAAGCATTGCTCGATGGTGTTTTCACCAACTGCTCAGACGTCTGGGCATTTGGTGTTCTCATGTGGGAGGTGATGTCACTTGGACAACAGCCTTACCAAGCCATGAGCAACTATGATGTGTTGATGTACGTTCGCGGCGGCGGACTTCTGGCGTGCACTCTTGGTTGTCCGGCCGAGATGTACGAGCTCATGTTGTGCTGCTGGCGATACAACCCCGAGGAGAGGCCCAATTTCTATCACATTGTTGCCTCATTAGAAAACTTGGTGAATACGGCGAACTCTCTCACCGTTTACATGACTCCTACACAGCAGAACTACATCATACCTTCTGGACAGCAGAATCGGCCTCACGGTAAGTCGCAACGTCAGAATCGAGGATTAACTTTTTATTCTTGCGGCTCAGGATTCGATATCGGGTCAGCATTGTGAAATATGATAACGAGATTTTCCGATGCGTGATCAGAATCTCCACGGCTCACATCGATTCCGCTGCTGAGTATCGGGATTGACAACTTCGCTTACGAGCCGTCGTCTGTGACGTCATCAGTGAGCTCGGTGGTCTCGGTTCCACCCGGATTGTCCACCTACTCCCGAGCTCGTTCTCTCGACACAATAACGGAAATCGAAGCCTTTGAAAAGAATTGCGACAAACGTTACGTGTGGCACAACCACCGCAACAACATGATCGTAGGGAACAATAACAGGAAGGTTCAGATCGCTGAGCTTCAGCGAGTGCTGGAAGAAGAATCTAAATCGTCCTCTTGCTCCGATCTGAGTGCAATAAATTCTGAAGAATCGAAAGGTACAAGCAGTGGAAGGAATCCACATGAAGAGCACCATCAAGCACAAAATTCATCGGCAGAGCACAAACCTCACTGTTTTCAAATTGAACGAAACTAATCAGTTTGCTTCTTGTTCTGTAATTCTTTCATTCTGACCGGGCGTGGTGTCATCTGTTATATTTCCTTCTCATATCGCATGGAAATGGGTGGCTGCACCGTTGGCGGCTGGAATCGTTGTAGTTCCGGCTCTTACGAGAGTGGATGATCCCAAACATTAAGCGGCGCCGCGCAGCGGGCGGCTTCCACGAGCTCAAAGCGAACCACTTGGAAATATTTGATGATCTCCACTCAAAAAGATGAACGCTCCAAGCTACAACGACGACAAAGAGATAACTTTTAATTTGACCTGCACCCTTCTCCACCACTGTTCCGACGCACAGCTACGACGCTTGTTTCAAGCGGACACACCATCTAGCACGAACATTCGAATCACTCTTTGGAAACCTCTGGTTGGAGGTCTTCAATGTCATGCTCGCATCAATCCGATGAACTCTGAACACTTCTGATCTTGAACGCAATTACAGAAGCCCCAACGCTTCGGAGGACGAAAAAGCCCGCTTCGCTGGAGTTCCTTGGAGGATCCTCAGACGACTCGAAAGACATAACGGTCCAGAGGGCCTCACTGGCGACAGCTGTTGATGATGAGCCGAATAAGAGATACCTCACTTTGCTTCCCTCGGAGCAAATATCGACAGATTTCAACGGGTACCAGGTAAGCCGTGCGAAGTGAAGCTTTCGATTCGACGCTGAGCTCGAGAAATGGCCTCAGGGATTGTTTCAGATCGTTTTCCCGCAATAAACGAACTTCAGCAATTTCAGACTTAATTCTTGGTTCCATTCCAGGTTCCACTCTCGTGTGGTCCTTCAGAAGTTCCTGTGGTTGTGGCAGGAAGCCTTCAACGTCCGAAGTCGGTACCATCGCTCGATGCTCTCGCTTCGAAGAACTACCGTCCGATTTCCCAATATCAAACCACGAGCTCTGTGCACAACCACACATATCAGAAACTCCGCCCGCCGCATCACTACGCTCATCCAAACGTCTACATTCCCACTGCTTCATGGTGCTAGCGGAGCCGATTGGTTTGACTCGAATCTCGTTCCGAACGAGGACGATTCAGAGAGCGAACAGCATCCGTTGTGGGGAGCTCTTGCCAAAAAGGAGCGCGAACAGCGCACTTTCTCAATGTAAACAACGAGGAACAATCAAAATCAAGTCATTCATGTTAGTCATTACTGAGCAACCGGAGTCGAATGTTTGCCCGTCCACCTCCGATGCTAAGTGCGGGAATCTTCCGAAATCGAGCGACGAGAAAAAATCACAGAGATGAACCGCCGTGATCTTCAGTGGCAGTTTCTTCACTCTTCGTGACTTGACGCTGGACGAACCCTATCCCGGCTCGGTTGGAGTCCGCCAAGTTTTGAGAAGCGGAGACTCACCTGGATGTCAGGAAATCAGAATTTGGATTCATTCTCGACGCTTTTCCCCCCTGTACATATTGCCGTCATTACCACAAGTCCTCTCTCATCGATCACTGAATCGATGTTGCATCATCTGATAGAATTCATGAGTTTGTTGCCAAGTGAGAGCAGACAGATCCACTTAGGTAGTTCCGAATTTCACTCATCTGAGCCCAGTCGTCTTAAATTGTTCGAGACAGCCATTTTCAATACTTAAATTGTCCCTAGGTGAGAAATGTGTTGTATACGAGCTTTCTACCAAAGCTTGCCCTACCGAGATCGTATGTTAGATGGCACGGTCATTTCTTGGGCTTCACGACGCCCATTGATTCCTTTAATGTGGTTGACAAACTCCACTTTCTCTTGTTCATAGCAGAAGTTACGTCCTATGAGGCTGCATCGCAGCTAGTGTACATATCCGAATATTTAATAATATATTGTCATCATCAAGTGTAAATCATCATTGTTATATTCATTGATAACAAAGCATGAATATCGTGAACTTTCGAATCGGAGACAATCAGTACCAAAACCTGATGTCGGCTCCATAAACACTCCGCATACATTGGGAAACAGGTGCGCTAAATGTCGCACTAAATTACTACCAACTCTCAGTAACGTTCTGTGAGATCGTAAGTCTGAAATTTTCCTCAATCATCCAATGAACGCAATTTCATGGCCGACGTCGTCCAAGTGGGAATGACTGTCAGCGATGCGAGGACCGGCATTTTTGATTCCATCTACTAAACGGTCAACCACAGGAGGCAAAATGCGCTTTTTGACCGGATATTACGTCGAGCGAGTACTACTCGAGTACTGATTTGCTTTCGGAAGAGTCGGACGACGTCCAACTTCCACTCCGGGAAGACAGACTCTCAAGTAACATTGCCCAGAAAGTTGATAAGCGATAGAGGGTGGAATGATCCTGGATGATGTCCCTTAAATTTCCCGATAGGTTCTTTGGGAAGAGGAGAACAGGGTGGATGACTCACTGGAGAAATGCTCCAGGAATTCACCCTCGGAGAGTAACTGGGCTTCTCAAACAAGCATCTGTTCGCCAAGTAGCTCGGTGTTCCGGAAGGTTATGCTCTGAGAGATAGGAACCCAATCTAGTTTCGATCGGAGAGATAAATCTCGGGCGATCTCACGGAAACGGATATTTGCCATTCAGAAATTCTTGGCCTTACATTTCAGTGTTCACGAAAGGGGTTTCGAGCTGAGTGACCTGAGACTCGGGAATACAACACCTCAGAAGAATCGTCATCAAATCGATATTGAATATTTCAAGTCAAACTCCTCAATCCAGCTGATCGAATTCTTTCCGCTGTCGTTGCCGTGGAGAATTCGATTCCTATTGTGACCTCGAGTCTACTGGATCTCTCTCGACTTTCGTCGTACTACTCCCTCATTGCCACCGTCAGAGTACCAACTAGCAACGAGATTTCACAGATGATTGGATCGCTTCTTCGGACTGACTTACAAGTGCACGACAAGACAAGCAATATTCATTGATAGTCGGGGTATGGATCTTGTTGTTGAAATTCATCAAAGCTTACCTCCATGAATATTTCATAGCTTCGACGAACGAGTGAAATCAATCCGCAGCTGCGAACCTTTCGGGTATAGAGAAGCTGCTGGGGAGAGGGTCGACTTCTTTCTCGGCGAGAATCTGATGTTTTTTCTCATGTTCGAACTAACTGCCTTCCTCGGAGAAACTATCATTTGTAAAGGCGGTGGGGATTGGATCTCTCCTTCAACACACTCTTGACAGACGTCCCAATGTATACTGTGGGTACTAGACAAGAGACATTAATTCATCTCATACTGGACGAAATCAGCGTGAAATCCCCGAATGCGGGTGTCCGAATATCATCAATTGATAGTTTTGATCTGAGTTCTCCTCCGTAGCTGGAGATTCGTGTTTTTTGTGCCTCGCTTAGTTCGCCCTCAGCCACAAGTTATTGAAGCTATATAATCTGAAAAAAGATGGCTTTGAATCACTACATGTCTTGATCAAGAGTCTCAAGTGCTCTGCGTCGCCAGTGATCTGATACTCTGACGAACCGGCCGCGCGGATTTTGTGGAACAGCCACCTTTCCACTTTCTCGGCACGGGAGCAAAAACGTTGAGTTCTCGAGAGAAAGCCCAACCTACGGGAAATAGATCCCCAGTGAACAAAAGAGAAGAGCCAAAAGCGAAATTCAACTACGCAGCATTCAAAAAGACTCGTTCGTCATCCGGTGAGTTCCTGTGGCGTGAAATCTCCTGACCTCTCGAAAACGCTCCGCTCGGAAAAAAGAAGTTTGGCAGCATGAGCTCCAAGTCAGATCACCTTCTCTTTTCCGCAGTTATTCCGTCCTCGCATCATGAAATCCACTCGTTCACGCCGTAGATGCCGCATTCGCGTTACGTCATTTAAACTCTATAGGATGAGTCTCGAGGACGAAATTCCGGCCATGCTTCAACTACGGCACGAAGACCGCAATCGAATCGCGAAGGATATTTGGAGAACCATGAGTGTGGAGGAGCGGCAGCTTTTTCGATTTTCCTACCTTCGGGATAGACCACGACGGATCGATCGTGGCGAATCTCGCGCTTCTTTGACTGCGTCCGCCAGCAGCCCAAAGCCACTCTGCGAATCCACCCTTCGCCCACAATGCTGAATTTCCGAAGTAGAAATTCGCGTTGAGCACTTCCTCGGAGTCATAAGAGCCGCTTGTGAGGTGACGACATATCCTGAAATTGCCCAAGGCGGAATTGTTCCCGAGATGTCAACCTCCCATGGTGGTCATTAGGCGCGCGAGCGACGGTGAGGTGATTTGCTGCTCAGCCCTGAGTGGATGGAGGTGAAAGCAGAACCGGTAAATGAGATATAAAATGAATAAATAGAAACCGCTGCTATTAGCGACGTTAACTCGCACTGAGGTCGATACTTCACTCTGAGATATTCATCTCGGGATTACTTTGAGATTGGCTTCTTGGTTTCGCGGGAGTGTTGAACTACATGCGATTGCATCAATTTTATGGAATTTTCATGTATCATGGATGACAGCAGGTCATCATGGATGTTGCCAAGTAACCGACGAGGAGGACGAGAAACGAGTAGAGGATGACTCCCAAATACCGTATTCTCTCTATTTGGAGGGCACTCTCGAGTTAACGGGCATCTTCTCGAGACTTGAGAAGAAGACGGGCACTCTCTGATAGATGGGCACTGCCCAATAGACGGACACCCCCTGAGTTGGCCGGACAGAAACAGATGATCGTTCGGATTTTGGAAAGCTCTGTTTACCAAGCAACGTCGAATGGTTTCTCGCCCAATTGTACGACGTTCCAGAGTACCCTGCGTGATTTTTTACCTTCCTAGTGATCGTGCGTTTTGAGCTCGCTTTCCCCCACTTCGGAATCCTCTCGTTGCACGATTTTGGTGGATTCTAATCATGAGCAGCATCGTCTTCCGTTCACGATATTCCGTCGAGCGATTCCCAACGTAAAGGGAAGGGGTCGATCAAATAGCTCGAGAATTAGTGGATAAATGGACAGGCACTCTTGAACAGCGTACGGCAGAATACGGCAGAATCAATTGCACCAATCAGTCAAACGGACAGCGGATGGAAAAGTGATAGCGTTCCGGGTTGACCATTCTATCACAGAGTGTAGCGATTTCGCCAAACTCATGCGAAGTCCCGAATTCCCCACAACTCACGAAATCTTCTGTCCACTTGACAATGTTTGACCCTCAGCCCTCGAAACCATGCACACTTATTGTTGGTAGTGTGCATACGGAGCTGCAATAGACGCTTGGCTTCCCTTCTCAACCGATGAGAGTTTGGGCTGAGCGAAGTGAAATTCGGGAGTAGATCTGTGCGGAAGTTTGAAATGAGTGAACTCGACGTCAAGCCATATTCATTCAGTTCATCACCCTCTACTATTTGCACTACATGGCGTTGTCATGCCAACATATTCACAACGAAACAAGGTATTATCCACGGAGAGTCGATTGGAGAAACCGCTCTGCGCAGATCACGCGGCCGATGACGTCTCTTGATTGAAGTAATAGCTAGCCAGATATAGGGTTCTCGATGGAACTTCTCGTGGGTACTTCACAGTCCCCAGGAAGGCTTCGGCAGCGGAATCGTGGACAGCGCTGAGGGCGATTCCTATGATTGCGCGATGCAGGTGTTAAACTCGATTCTGATCTTTTCACGCGTGATTTATGTCGCGTCGTATGCGGAAATGTTCAGGTTGGGGGTTCAGAGAAAAGCAGCCCAAATACTGACTGCTTCCAAGCTCCAGAATGCTCCCGTTCTCATCAACGTCAACTGTGAACTCGACTCAAGCTTCATGCAGCAGACGAACGCCTCATTTTTGACGCTGGTCGTCCTTACAGCTTCTCTTGAGACGCCTTTTAAGAGAATGGCACGCTACGCTAAGGCATTCCCGGCCAGGAACCGGGACGACCGCTTTCACATGGGCCTTTACTGCGAAACGGCCGTTCCCGAAACAATCTACGAGATCAGAGTCTTTTTCATGAAAATCAAGGTTCCGATACAAAGATCCATCCTCCTAATAGTCGGCCAAACGGAGAAAATCTTGCGAGGAAGGACGGGCATGATCGAGTCGGGTTTCATTCAAATTCATGCGTTTTGGAACAACCAAACGAACGAGATCGTCTTCCACAGTGCGGCCGGTGTGACCAAGAGATGGTACAACAGTTTTCTGGAGCTTCATTTCAACAAATACGAACAAAACTTTGACTTAGGCGATCTACGGACCGACAGCGCATCGATTCGAACTCTGGAGGTTGCCAGCATAGAAATGAAACGCTCGAGCCTTGTTGTCCGATCATGGGTCATCGAGGTCAAATTGCGCGATCCAGCAAAATCGAATAACTCGGCTGTTGTTTCGTTCCTCCATCCCATCTCAATGAGCTCAATGGATGAGCTGGCTTCAACTCGGGCTCTGTGGTACAACCCGCTCGTGGCAGTAGCCAGAGTGCCTCCAACTGGCAGAATCAAACAGATGCTCAACTCGCTTCTTCAGGCGAATATTCTGGCGCCATTGGTTGCACTCGCCCTAGGCGCTGCAGTGGTCCTTCGTCACCTGAACGAAGATTTCGAAGCGACGTTTTTTCGTCTCACCATGTGGGTGATTTCCCCAGCGCGTTTCGGATCCTATGGCAAACCGAAGCAGTATTTGCTGATTGTGGGAACATGGATTTTGTTGTCGCAAGTCATAAAAGTCGGTTTCCTAGGAGACTTTGTTGCCTTGATGCAAAAACTGCCAGCTGATCGCGTGAAATCGATTCATAGCTGCGTGCCATTCGGACCTTTCGAGGAGCCAGTCGACAAAATTGGATATGTTCTCGGTTATAGGCTGAGATCATTTTTCCAGTACGAGCTTTCGGCTATCCTGAGAGGGAAGGTCGTCTGTAAGCTTGTGGATGGATTCGGTTACATGCACAAATCGCTCCTGGAGGAAATTCCCATGTATGACGTGAAGGTTGAGACTGAAAGTGTCGCATTCTTTGTAATTCTACATCTGATAACGGCATTTTCAGATAAAGGCTTCGTGGGGATAGATGAACTTGACATGTCAACGATCCGAGACATGGAGGACGAGCTATTCTGTTGTTTGCGACTACCCCGGAGGATTCTCGAGCAGAACTTATTCAAACCAATCTACCAGAGAGAAAGCTTGTAAGAAGACCGAAACAAGTTCACGTTTCTCTTGGAAAGAACCCTCAAGCTCAATCTTTCATCCTCGTATCATGATGAGGAATGTCTTTTCTACGACTCGGAAGCGAACAAGTATGTCAGGTGTTTCACTCCCGAAGATCTTCATCCGAAAGCGGTTGGTTATTCGATTCAATCCGGAAGCTATGCGGCTCCGATGCAGATTGGTGCGAGTGTCGCCGCGATGGGCTTATCGTGCATTTTGATGGAACTTTGCTTCTCAAGGCTATCCAAATGGATTCGAGATTCAAGGCGTGTACAAAGTCTGTGATTTCTCAGATGATATTCGGTTGGTTAATCCCAAGGTCCTTTGCTGATGATTAATCTGTATGAAGGTTTCACTCGATATACTGCAGGCTGCGAGCTAGGGGATACCAGTCATCCAACGTCCCCCTCTACTCGTAAGTTAAAGCGATTACATGAATGCGAGTTGTCTCAAGAAAGCTTCTTAAAAATGTGGGCCCAGAGCCTGCGAAAAGTATGGAATCCTTCTGATACAAACAGTGTGCTTCCCTTGTGGAACTTCAGTCTTTTCTTTCCCTGAGTTTTTATGACGATGGGGACACGATTGGGCTCGGGAGGCTCTGATGTGACTCCATTTGCTGTTTTGATGAAATGGAAAATCTCGTATCAGCCAAGTTAAATGGTTCCAAGTCCCGCAATATTTCGGGGTGATTGGAAACATTTAGCGAGGCGATTTCAACAAATTTTCTCGTCAGCAGCATTTCAGTGCATCACATTTTCTCTTGGTGTAAGAGGTTACCTTGGTTGAAGTAAGTGTAACCTCCACGAACAAATGTCGTATCGATCCGTCGCTTCACGTCTAAGATCTGATGGTTTCTGTTTCCCTGATTTGTTTACACCGATCGACGAGCTTGACCTTCGAACAGTCCTGAATGTTCGTTGTCAGGGGATATTGAGTCTCGTATTGACATCAAAGTCTCTTTTCTCACAAAATATACAACCACTGGAAGGGTATCGATGCGGCGGAAGCAATCTATTGCGCATCTATTGAATTGAATCTGGGCATTGAACACGGTTGATCGGGATCGGATGAACGTGTACAAGTCGATCAGCGCCGTTGTCCGCACAACAAACAGTGGATATTCCATGGTGAATGAATCAAGATTCCAAAGATTAAGCGACCTCTTGTGTTCCTCGATCTCATCTCAGTGTCGCTAAAATCGGAAACTCTGAAAGCCGTCATTTGTTCCGATATTTGCAGCTGGCACTTAGTATGGAACGAGCTCCGATGGGAAAGCTACAAGTCAACACCTGTTGCGTCATTCATGAGATCGCGATGCAGCTGTTTCGATTGACTGTGATTTTCATAGGTCTGAAGTGCGCTTCTTCGAGCAACGAAATGTTCAACCTAGGCGTTCAGAAAAAAGTGGAACAAATACTTTCTTTGGTCAAACTCTATCACGCGCCTGTTCTCATTAATGTCGACTGCGAACTTGACTCAAGCTTCATGCAGCGGATCAACGCTTCACACTTGACACTGATCAGCGCTTTCGAACATATTCAGATACCAATAGGGATTAGAGCGCGCTACGCTAAGACATTCCCTGCCAGGAACCGAGACGACCGCTTCCACATGGGTCTTTACTGTGCTGGAGCTGCCCCCAAAGAGTTCTCCTGGGGGATCGCCAGCTCCAGGACGCTCTTCATGGAAATCAGAGTTCCTATACGAACGTCCGCTCTTTTACTGATTGCAAGAACACCGAAAGTTTTGGAGCAGCGGATGAATGATATAGAGTTGGGTTCCATTCAGATTTACGCCTTTTGGAATTACCCGACGAACGAGATTGTCTACCACAGTGCGGCCGGTGCAACCAAGAGATGGTACAACAGTTTCCTGGATCTTCATCTAAACCAGTATGAGGAGGGATTCGAACCAAGTAGTCTGAGGTTTGAGGATACTTCGACTCGAGAATTCCAGGTCGCAAGCATACATATGGAGCCTTCAGTCACTTACTCTGAAACATGGGTTACACGGGTTAAACTCCTCGATTCAGCTAAATCGAATCACTCTGCCATCGTCGAGCTTCTTTATCGCGTCATGGACATCTCATCAGAAGCTGTGGACTTATCTCAGGCTTTGTTATATCACCCGCTCTTCGCTGTTGCCAGGGTGCCGCCAAGCAGCAAGGTAGCACAAATTTTGCGCTCGCTTCTCCGGGCAAACATCCTTGCGCCGTTGATGATAGTAGCACTATTTGCCACAGCGGTTTTGAGTTACTTGAAAGAGGATTTTGGGACGACCTTTTTCCGTTTGACCCTGTGTGTTATTTTCCCGGTGAAGTTCCATTTCCATGCCAGGTCCAAACAGTTTTTCCTCATTGTGGGAACATGGATTCTGTTGCTACAAATCGTCAAGGTCTGTTTTCAAGGAGACTTCACGGCTTCGATGCAGAGTCTACCCGGGGACCGCGTGAAGTCGATTCGGAGCTGCGAACCTTTCAGTGACTTCCAGGAGAAAAACGTCGAAACTGGAATCATACTCGGGGATAAACTGGAGGGTTTCTTCGACAGCGAGCTTGCAGAAATCCTCAGAGGAAGAGTCATCTGTAAGAGTGACGAAGGATTCGGCTACATGCACGAATCCTTACTAAAGGACGTCCCAATGTATGAATTGGAGACGGGGGCAGAAAAGACAGTATTTTCGATAGTCTTCCATGTTCATGTGAAATTTTCCGAGCATGGCTTCGAATCGATCGATGAATCTGTTATTCTAAAAGGTTATCCAATGATGGAGGAATTTTGTTGTTTTCGCTTGGTCCGATTGGTCCTCGGGCACAACCTGTTGAAGCGAGTCTACCAGGAGGCGCGGAGAAATGTAGACCGGACAGAGTTCCTGTTCCTCTTGGACGAAACTTTGAAGCTGAACGTCTCACCTTCCTATCACGAGGAGCAATGCTACCCAATGGACTCCGTGGACGGAACGCAACGGCGGTGTTTCACCCTGGACGATCTTCACCCGAGAGTAGTTGGCCTTGCGATTAGTTTCGGAGGTTATGCGTTTGTGATGCAAATGTGCGCAATCGTGACCGGGGTGAGCTTCTTCTGTCTCTCTCTGGAGTTTGGCTTCTCGAGATTGGTGGAATGGAGGCGTGGCTTGATTGCCGCCGGATGGAGAGTTTGAGAACTAGTTGAGCTGCTCGAATTCGCTCTCATAGTAATGGGGACCGCTGTTGCTGAGAAACCTGTTATCGTGAAAGCCCATGAAGATGCTCAGAGGTTGTTGGAAATCTCCAGCACAGGAGCGTCCGAGGTTCGGTCATTTGACAGCCATTGAGAACAGCATCTGAAGGCAGGCTTTTGAAACTGACAAGATCCAAGTTCATCGACGTGAAAAGAGGAAACATTTCGTTTCGAGACATGTTCATTTATTCTCTCCGGATATTGAATTCTCGATGTTTTCAAGATTAGAAAAGAAGGCCTTCTTTTCTCGCATTGATAGTGCGAAAAACGCTACACAGTTTACTCATTATACTCTGTCTCTGGATGTTGAAGGCGACCCAGATTTGTAAATGAGAGAATAATCCTGGCTCATAAATGCAATTGACCAGTCGTTGCAGATCTTTTATGAATAGGGGAGATACTTTGCCGCTTTCTGTACACTATTGCATGAAGATTTACTTAAAGATTATAGCAATGATGATTCCCAAAGCAGGAAAATGCACATTCCAATCCTCCCGAGGGGAGCGACTTTGTTTCCTATTTGAGCGGCTCAAACAACTTGCTCCGCGAAAAGATCGAAGCAAGTTCGAAAATCGTGAAGGTAACCGATCGGATAGCTCAGTGCACACCGCACCTGCCTAGTCGCAATGACGCTTCATCAAGCGTGACGTCAGGACGTCAGCTGTTGGCTGGATTTCGGCAGTCGCCAAATATTTGAAACGGAAACGGGAAGAAAATCTCGGAAGTATCGTACGGAGTGATACTCTCTGGACTCATTCTTGTACATTCACGAATGAATCGTAATGAAACCGAGATTTTCAATCAGTCCTCAACTGATTGCGCTGGTTTCATGATTGATGAGAGTCTGGGACAGTGTCTCCTGTCGAAAAAAATTCTCTGGTGGTCCACAAACCATGGTAAACGATCATGAGTGATCGCATCAACCGAGCAACGATCGCTGGGACAAGACGCTTCGGAAACCGACGAATCACTTCTACGCCGCGTGGATAGCAAATAGTCATCAGATCTCTTCTTCGTGGATTTGAAGGTGCCGTGAGAACTTATACCGGGAGTTTTGTAACCTCGGATATGCGATGGATCCAATTTTCCTGCGATTGACAATAGCTCGGAAGAGACCGAAAGAAAGTCGCTGTAGAGATCCAGAGAAGACGATCTGCTAGATTCCGGCAAATATTTTCGTCATTCGCGGCGCCTGAAATCTCGAATGCACGGCCGGCAATCCGATCCTCTAAGTAAGAACAACGGTTCCTGTCGCCTCCGTGTTTGCGGTAGATTTTCGAGTCTCTCCACGACAAGTAGCGAGCAGAAACTCTTGAGCCTCCGAAGAGTCTATTCGACGAACACCAGTTCCACTGTGACCCGGAGAAAGGAACGTTTCCGCGCACAAACTCAAGGTATATCTTCGAGCTATTCTTGGGCGATTTGAATTTGTTTGTGATCATAATTGATTCCCTGTCGAGTTTTCACTCGGAGTAAATCTGTGGCTCAAACTTGCGTGCGTAGTTATAATTCATCGGGTTCGTCCAGGCTCTTCGTTGAGGAATCATGCCATCGAGACGTTCTCGCAGACGACGTCGCTCGCGCACGCCCGAACGCCTCTATTCGCCATTGGAGCTCTACATAAGAAGTCTTGAGGGAAAAGTCCCGGCCATCCTTCAACTACGATACCAGGACCGATACCGCATCGCGAAGGATCTCTGGCACACCATGACTGCGGAGCAACAGGGGCCCTATCGCGCCTCGCACCGCAGACTGCGAAACCGAATGCGGCAGAATGATCGTGCTCGCGGCAATGCTTCCGAGGTACAGCATGTTGGGGCGTTGACGCCGCCTTCGAGTGCAGCCGTCATCACACGGCCCTACTTCGAGAACGCTGTAGAATAGCTCAAACAACAGTCAGAAGCATCCATTCCTACGCACGGCAGGCTACCCGGAATAGCAGCGCGCGTTGAGCTGCTCGAATTCGCTCTCAAAGTAATGGGGACCGCTGTTGCTGAGAAACCTGTTATCGTGGAAGCCCAGGAAGGGCTTCGCCTCGAGGCAGTCACTGTGATCGATGGAGTCGAAGCTCGCGAGTCACGGATTAGTGAAATGCTGCACCGACATTCGACTTTGATGGAAAGAATGGAATAAAGAGCGTGTCCAATGAGGATTGTGAATTATTAAAGGGAGTTTCAGCCCGAATTAACGGTTTTTTTATTGTTTGACGGATTGACGGAATGTGGATGCTTATCGAACTCTTTACGCTCCTAGGGAAGTTTTTTCGACGAAAACAGTAGATTTGGTTTGCTAGAAACCATTGTCATCATTCTCCACTAGAATCGCTCGTCACTTGGGAATCATATGCGATTTGTTCTTGTCAAGGAGAGCGTTCATTCTTCTTGCCTGCGCCGCGAGTTTCCGACTCTCGTTATTCAGATTTTCGTTTTGGTGGAATTGAGACGTCGCGTTCTGAGTCGTCATGAGATTCGCCATATTGACGACAGCATGAGATTCAGTCAGAGAGAGTGATCACAAAGAAAACGCCACTACCTTTTCTGTTCTCGAGCATTCGGATGCCTCATCCGTTCAGATGAGCTGGTTTCGAATCGATCGAATGTCTATCATCTCGTTTCGATGAGCATACTCTGATCAAGGTGGTCTAGTGCTGGAATGTCTCATTCTACAGGTATCTTTAGTTTTCTGACGTTTCGATTCATATTTGCGTCTGCATTCATCGCTGAGGAGTCGCTCTCTGTTCCCCAACAGTGACCTCCCAATCACGGCTACGAGAAGGGAGCGTGGGCCCTGATTACGTTTCTCTAGATCATGAAAAAGGTTCAATGTACACAATGGGATCGATGGAAATCGCTAGTCACATTCGCACAAATCTTCTCAAACAACGAAAATGGTTTGACGTTCTGGAGAGGGAGCTCTCATCGGAGCGATATACTTCGATCATGGGTAGGTCTCAACACTCTCGCGTGTCCCTCTCTCCATAGAAGACCTGCTGGTCTGTGAAATGTTGCCATGTGACCTGTTGGAAATGATCACGCACCATCTTTTTTTTCCCCTGTGCTCAGGGCCAACCGATTTAGATGACTCTCTATGTTCAGATGGATATCCTGCGAATGGAAGTCGATGGAAAAAGGCGTTCCAATCATGCAAGGTGGTAGCCAACCTGTTCGCGGTCATTACAGCCATAGCCATCGTGACACGCTACACGAACATGAATTATGAGCTCATCGAAGACGATTTCGAAACACTTGTACTATTTTCGTGAGTATTCGATCGGAGATTCATCCCGTTCCCCCTCGAAGCGTCCTCGAGCGGTTTCACGGGAGTAGTTCTGAGTTGTAGTAGAGATCAGTTCTGAGGGGTTCTTTGTAAATGTGGTCAATTCCGTGTACATGGCGATGTACGATTTCCATCCGAGATTCATGAATAGGAGTTGATGTATTCTCTAGAAATATTGGCACGGTGATCCATGCCTTGGAGTCTAAGATTCTCCGTTTTGGATTCTGCAGAAAACCGCGGGAAATATGCCTCGGAACTGTTATTTTGTTACTTCTCTCTGTCCCATGGCGAGAGAGTTCTAGTACTAACCGCACCTTTCTTCAGTGCCGCATTTTCATACTTCATGCTCGCTTGGGATCGCCTACCGAAGACTTACCCTTGGAACCTGATCCTTCTCGCCATACTCACGGTCAGCACAGCGATCGTTGCAAGCGTGGCCACCATCGCCTGGGAACTCGAGTCCATGATGGGGCTGGTTGGACTTTTGGCCTTCTGTTGTACAGTGGTCGCGGTCTGGGCGACTTTCACTGACAACGTTATCTCTCGGTGGAAACCTCCGTACGATTATGTGCTTGGAGCTTTAGTGGTGGCTGTTATATCTCTCCAGCTATGGCAAATACCTCTGTATCGAAACGCGGCCGTCGCATCTCTCATATTTATAGTGATTTCGGATTTCGCCAAAGACATACAAATGGCATATCATGATGATCCAATCACTTACTTGAGGGTGCCGACTCTAGTCCTCCTCACTGTTCTTTTCATCAGAGATTATGACTAATGGGCTCTCAAATCTGGAATTTGATTCAAGTGGTTATTGGAAAATCTTCTCATGATGATGTGTTTTCTTGTCAACAGCTGGAAACTTTGTCGATTTACATTTATTAGTTAGTCTCAGGGTAGACTGATAGTGGATTCCCAGCGACAGCTCTTGATTTTTACTCACATGACGTTCCTGGGAGGAATCAATTCGGACGATGAACGGATGATATAACCGTGTCCGGTGTCATTTTATTAACGCACTCGAGATGTGTTCATTCCGAACCGATTTCACGCGAGATAGACTCTCCGGGGCACCTGGAATCCATCCAACGGATTGGTAGTTCTTCGCGATTATTGATGAGCTCGCCTGGCATTAGGAAAAACGCTAATAATGTGGCAATACGATGGTTGAACTATGGCTGTATTTGATGTTACGTGCTGGATAAACATTCAAACTTACAAAACGAGGCTGTCGTTTCTGGTTCTGTGATTCTATCACTAATAATATTCTTGGAAATTTCACTTCATTCCACTTCTTCGCGGCCTGCAGTAACTGACTGCCGGCTTGACAAAAAGATTTGTCACTCTGTCTGATGGTTAGTCAGAATCAGGAGCATTGCCTGGATAGCACAAGATTGTGGCGAGATTTACAAGGCTTGTTGGGCAGATCGGCATTCTTCGTACCCAGTCTTCAGTATCAATCAATCAATGTCTCCTTTATTCAAAAGAAAAAAGGGCAGGAGGGGGGGGGGGG
>JAJSRV010000072.1:35222-83162 GCA_021527715.1 Neoseiulus cucumeris | reverse complement strand
TATTTCATATTCTTCCACTCTAACTCACATGCGACAGCAATGCATCTATCCATTTTCCAGAAAGTTCTAAAATGAACCGCGTAAGCACAGTCAGTCAGTGTGTCCGATAGTTAACACGAGTTCCGGCTCTTCAATTTTCCTGGTTAGCAACCCCAAAGTCTAGGACCTGACAATTGTGATGGTTGGAGGGGGGTCGGGAATTCGGCCAAGAATCCGTTACGTCTTATCGCGACACGACGAAACGCTTCAGAGACCCCTAAGAGAGAGTGCGAGATGGCGACAGAAAGCTGACGTTTCCTCTTTCCTCCCGGAGACTGAACGAATAGCAAAGCTGATTCGGAGACGGGAGAGGGGGCAATAATCATCAAGGATCGAGATTGAGGACCCTTGCACAAGACACGTCTCTCGCCTTCCGGGCGCCTATTTAAGCAGCTATAGTTCGGATCTGCAGAATATTCACTCAAGAACTGAGTAACGACCCCAGAAAATGAACGTTGCTTCCGTCTTCTGCTTGGTCTTGGTCTGGATTGCCGGTGTCTCTGCTCAGCTCGATGGGCACTATGACAGAGTACGTGAAAAGTTGTTCGGGGAAAGGGCGAATGCTGTTGCCCATCGCCTCAAGAATGCGCATCCCTGTATTCCCCAAGGTGAGTTGGATGGGCATCAATGTTTCTGAGCAATTTCCAAGCATGTCGAAGTGCCTTATTTCACTGAACCAGCGATTTCGCTCCAACAGGGGATCGATGTGTAGGACCGAATACTCCCGACCGCTCTTGCTGTGGCGACGCGGATTGCGAGGAAGTCGGAAAGTTCTTCAAATCTAAGAGATGCGTAAGAAGGGCGCGCTGAGATCATCTCGTTCCGAGCCTCCGTGAATAAACAGAACTTCTAAGCTCCTTTCCATCATAATTTTTTTCCGAACTCCAGTACACTCATGAATTGTGATTCGGGCAGATGCAATAGGATCACTTTATAGTTTGTTGAAAAGAAGCGTTCGAGAAGAAGAGAAAGTGCGATTACTGGAACGGGGAACCCTCTTAAAGCTGAAATCTCCGACAAGGAAAAGACCATTGGTTCACACAATGCCAATAGGCAGACGACTCTCTATTGGTTCGAATTCATTTTCACGGCACGAGTATACGCTCTCCACCAAGTCGAAGGAGAGACAAAGCCAAACGTCCTCCATCACACATATCGTTCGAAGACTGCACCGATTTATATTTATGAGCTTTGAGAGCGTCTAGACTGACAAGTTTAAAATCCGGAGGAGATTCTTAACACTGCCTCCCTGGAAATTTACAATTTTCAGCATCGGTATTAATTTACAATTTCTTCAGACGGTTCTACTGTTCTTTCAGAAACTTCCAAAGGAATTAACAGTTGTGCGGCCCTGCGGCTTTCATAGCCGTTCGAGAATCGAATATTATAGGTACGGATAGCTCCGTCTCGACCGGGCACGCCCTTGAGAATGCGAACTATGTTCCATTTACGACGCGGCGTCACGTCTTCTTTCAACATACAGATTGCTCCATCAGGTATCACGCGCGGTTTGCCGTCGACGTCGAGATTCGCAGAACGAAGCAGCAGCAGATACTCCTTTTTCCATCGGGAGGAGAGCGATTTGAAATAACTCGTTCGCTGTAGAAAAGCCTTCCGGACCGACTCAACTTGCGAAAGTTGCGGAGGCAATGAACCGTCAGGACCGAGCTTGTCTAACGGGTACAGGTCGCAAATGGGGGCAGACTCTGGTCCACCGCGGAGAAACTGTGAGGGTGTTATTGCCCGTGGCTCGTTCGCATCGGAATATACATACGACAAGGGGCGGTTATTGATGATTGACGCTAACTCACAAATGATTGTGCGGAGCTCCTCTGAACTGACAAGACTCTTTCCGAGGGTCTTTGTCAAAGAAGTCTTCGTGACGCCCACGAGACGCTCAAATACCCCTCCCCGCCATGGGCAACGAGGGGCCTGGAAAGACCACTCCACACGCCGCTGGGCGAGCATCTCTCGAACTTCGGGCTCCCGGAACGAATTGAACAATCGCCGAATATCAGCTGCCGCCCGAACGAACGATCGTCCGTTGTCCGAAATGAAGGAACCACAAGCCGGATACGTAGCGAGGAAGCGACGAAGCGCGAGATGCGTCTGGGGTGTAGACATGTCGGGAACGAGCTCGAGATGTATGGCTCGGACCGAAACACATGTGAAGAGAGCCACGTAGTTCTTGAAATTACCTTCCCGTGAGCGAGAATAAAAGGGTCCGCAAAAATCCAGCGCGGTGACCGCAAACGGAGCGACCAACGTGGTCCGCTCAACCGGGAGAGGAGGCTGAACCTGATCCGCAGTCGGTCCATGTGCGAGCCTGCATACGACACAGCCGCGGAGCAATGACTTGATGACCTGACGAGCGCGCAGAATCCAATAACGTTGTCTTAGCACGTTGAGAATTGTACTCACGCCGAGGTGGGCATTTATTCGATGGTGATGCAATATGAGCAAGGTGGCGAGACGGCTTCGTCCCGGAATGACTATAGGGTTCTTCTCATCGTAAGACAGCTCTGGACTCTCGGCCAACCTCGTGCGAACTCTCAGGATTCCCTCGCCATCTAGGAAGAGTCGATAAGAATTTAATTTAGACGATCCACTAGGGCGCTCACCAGAGGCTGTCGCGTTGATTTCCTCGGAGAAATAGGTGGCCTGGATCGACCTGATGATCGCGATCTCAGCTCGCCGACGAATTTCACGATCAGGTGGCGGATCAAGCCGTCGACAACGTTGGGCGAAACGATGTACGTTAGATATCACTCTCACGGCCTTCTCCCAGCTACAAAAACGCTCGAGGTCAACCGGCAAAGGATTCACGACCGCAGGAGCGACCACCAAACGGAGTTCCTCACTAATAGGACTCCCGTCGTCGCTGCCGGCCCGCAGTCGTCTCACCGGTCGGTCTTCCTCGGCGTCGGTAAGCCAGGATGGACCCTGCCACCATGCCGAGCCGAGTTAAGCATCAGTTCGTCTGCCCCGACTCCGCGAGATGCAATATCGCTTATGTTGCTCGCTCCACTCACGTGATACCAATCCTCGGGCCTGGTGAGCCGCCGGATCTCGGTGACTTTATTACAGACGAAAGTCTTCCATCTCGATGGGTTGTCGGCGGTGCACCAGTAGAACGCAACAGTAGAATCCGTGTAGTGAACGATCCGGTCCAGCTTGACAAAGAGTCTCTTCACAATGAAGTCTCGCAGACGAGCTCCCAGCAATGCCGCCAGGAGCTCGAGTCTTGGAATGGTGATCTTGTCCTTCGGTGCAATTCTCGATTTAGCCATCACGAGAATACAGCTACTGCCTCCGTCGGCGTAGAATGACTGCAGGTACGCCGCGGCAGCATATGCTCTCTCGCTGGCATCGCCAAACACATGAAGTTGGTATCCGATAGTCGCTCTCTGGGGATCGCCATAAAGGCGTGGGATACGCAAACCGGAAATCCGCGGCATCTCATCCACCCAATCGCTGAACTCGCGAAGCAGAGGATCAGGAAGCGGGTCATCCCAGTCTATCTGCCGCGACCACATACGCTGCAGCATGAACTTCGCCCGAACGACGTACGGAATCAGCCAGCCAACTGGATCGAACAAGGTAGCAACGACTCGCAGAGCGATCCTCTTGGTGATCCTCTTCGCCTCGGAGAAAATCCTGAGCACATGCTCTAGCTGGAAACGGAAAACGTCCTCCGCCGGTGCCCATGCGATCCCAAGAATTTTGAACAACTCGGTTTCAACCAACACAGACGACGCAGGCGACAAGTTCGAGCGGTGGAGGTGTCCGATCACCGCAGGCGAATTGGATTTCCATTTTCCGAGCGTCATGTTCGCCGAGCTCATCATCGGGACGATTTTGTCGATGAATCTGATGGCCTCGGCTGAAGAGCTGAACCCTTTGAGCATATCATCGAAGTAGAACGAGTTGCTGAGATCGAAAGTACCCGCCGGATCGACACACAAGAAGTGGTCTCGCAACACCGCGGCGAGCAGAAATCCACTAGGAGCCGCTCCCCAAGTGACCTTACGCATCTGGAAGCATCGCATTCCCTCGTCGCTCGGCCCTTGCCATAAGTAGCGGAAATACGGGCGATCTTCCTCAGCGGTGTGGATTGTCATATAAGCTTGCGCAACATCCGCAGACAACGCGACGGCCCGCAAACGAAAATTCATGAGCAATTTGAGAATGTCGGGGTTATAATTCGGTCCCTTGAGTAATTGCGAATTCAATGAAACCTCACCCGGAGCAGCAGCAGAACAATCGAACACTATACGCCACTTATCGCCCTCGGCTCGCGAAGTGATCACCTGACGGTGCGGCATGTAATAGGTGTGGTCCCGAGCACTCGGAGCGTCGACGTCGATGCCGGTTATCTCCTCGGAATGACCGGCGCGACGAAATTCCATGATTTCCTGATCATAGCGCGCGAAGACACCAGGATTGCGTCTCAAACCGCGAAGCCTAGATGCAAGTCGCTTCCGAGCGACATCCAAGTGGTGCCGTGACCAGGATCAATCGTCGATCCTAGCGATGCCGGTCGTGAACTCTCCTGCCGCCAATCGCGTGCTCAACTCGCAGGAAGAGCCGATTCCCAGCATCGCAGTTCTGAGAGGAAAGAGAACTAGGAAGCGAAATGCCATCGAAACCGATATCCAATGGCTCAATCGTTTGGAGTGCATCACGCCTGAAATTGAACGCGAATTTTCTGCTACCAGCTCTCGGATCGAGTCGCGTGTCGTGGATTTGAGAGAAATCGACAGACAACTATGCAGCCACCCTCTGCTGTCGGAGGAGGAGCATGAACGTGAAATCGAGGAATCAGAGCCACCATGCATACTCTCCAAACGTATCGCATATCGGTTCGCAACAACAACATGCTCACTGGCGAAGCCTTGGAGGTGCAACTCGACGCGCGCCTGTGGGCGAATTCCAGACAGTCGATCAATGAGTTTCGGCGAGACGAAAGAAACCATCGATCCGTTATCGATGAAACAGCGGATCTTGATCCTCTCATTCCCGTGCAGAACGTAAGCCGACGCAGTCATCACAACGGAGCGCACCGAAATCGCAGCAGCGACAGTCTGGAGGACCCCGGCCGCCATTTGCTGCCGTTGCTCTACGGCAGGCGGTGCAGAGTCATGCATGACGGAGTAATGCTCATTGCTGTCGCATGTCTGGCACGGCTCTCTGGGACCGGGACATCTCCTGGGTGGAAGGTGGTCGAACTGGAAACACGTAGAGCAACGTCGACGCTGCTTCAGGATCTCAAGGCGTCTCTGATGTGGGATGTTGGCAGAACAGACGGATGGAAGATGATCGATGCTCTTGCAGAATAAACAGGGATTTTTGCGAATCTTGGCCTGTTTCGGATTGGTCTTCGCTGTGGCCGCTACTGTTGTCGTCACGTGGTGGCGAGGTGGACCGGTTGCATTTCGACCTCCAATTCGCCTCGGGTGCCACGATGCGTGATGGTGAGACTCATTGGAGGTCGGTCGATGTTTCAGCGAGTGGTCTTGAGATGCGACTTTCTCGCGCAATGCCACGTACCGCCGCAGGAACGAAAGCAACTTTTCCAAACGATCCCGTGCGGCTGCCGCCTGATCGATCTCGGCGGACTCGACACCCGACACAGCATCCTGCTGATATCGATCTTCGAAATTAAGGAGAATATTCGTGGGAAGTGCCTTTCGAATCGTCTGTTCATAGGGCAAAGCGATGCTCAAAAGCGGCACGTTGACAGCTTCAAGCGACAGAATGGTTCGCTGCGTTACATTCAGAAGCTCGCGCAGCGCGGCTGTATCGTTGGCACTCCGCACGGTCGGCACACTGCTAATATTCTCGAGCACATCACGTTGGCGGATTTCAGGGATGTCGTAGTTGTCATCCAGAAGCTTCAAAGCGACTTCATAGTTTTGGTCGACAAGAGGCAGCTCACTGATAATTTCCTTCGGAGGTCCTTTCAACAGCTTGCACAGAGCAACCAATTTGTCACAACCGGTGGCCTCGGTCCTCCGACGCACGTAATTCACGAACTGGGCTCTCCAGATCTTGTAGCGCACAACGGAGCCATCGAACAATTCTGGCGTGGTATCCAATCAATCGTCTGCATCGAGTGCATCAGGCGCTGTTAGCGCCGAACCCGCAGCCGTGGGTTCCTGTTCGAATTCCAGACTCTACTTGGATACCACGCCAGAATTGTTCTATGGCTCCGTTGTGCACTACAAGATCTGGAGAGCCCAGTTCGTGAATTACGTGCGTCGGAGGACCGAGGCCACCGGTTGTGAAAGATCATCATCATTCACGATTCTCGACCCGTCTGCTCCGATCGGTCGACCGCCTTCACATTTAGGAACGTTTCTAGGCATTTCCAGCTTTCCGTACCTGCCGTACCTCTGGTACGTATAGTTAAGTATACCGTTCCTTCCGTACCTCTGGTACGTATAGTTAAGTGTTCCGTTCCTTCCGTACCAGGTACGGCCGTACCATCCGTACCGCCGTACCAGCGATTTGGATGTTTGCGCTCGCCGACACCCTTTCATTTCCATTTCTTTCGACCAGACGGTGCTCATGTTTGCGGACCAATACGTCAGTAACACATACTCGTGCCACCATCCGCCGCAGTCAACGGCATCCTCTGACTATCAGCAACACACAGTCGCAGCAACATGACGTCACTTGGACCGCCGATTGACGTCACATCCGTCCCTTCTGTCTCGTTGAGCCGCGTCGGTAAATGGAAACCTCCGTTAAAACCAAGTTCTGACTTAAATCGCGGATTCGGGATGGAGACTCGTCTGGCGAAGAGCTTCGCAACAAAAGGAAAAATTGCCTCGATACGCCTATTTTCGGCCAAGTCATGGCCAAAATGGTGGCTTCGACAGGCTTGTCCGGGCTCACGGTAAACGCTCTGTATATAACTAGGGTGAATCAGTCTATTCGAATTGAGTGATTGAACAGAAGTGATGATGATCTTACTGGTGGTGAACAACTGATCAGATGAATATCCATCAATTCATATTGATTGATGGAGATTCAAAAATGATTAATGCCTAAACTTCCCAGCTCTAGTAATTACTAAGTAATTCGTAATTTTTGTTTCTTTTACGTCACGCGTTGAGGGACATGGGGTCGTTGTGACTGCGACTACCTGGTTCCGCTGTCTCTTGACTTTTAAGGCTCTGCTTGAAATTCCTCGCGGGGCCGGTTGGCTTCCGCCCTCTTTCTTCTTTCCTCTTCTTCTCTCTGCCTCCGTTCTTGTTCTCTAGCGTCCTCATTTCCCTTCCTTACCATTCGCTCCCATTTGTCCCCTGGCATATTCGGATTTCGAGCACCTCCTCCCAACGGCGGCACATCGATTTCTTGCACGGGTTGGACATTGCTCTGGGCCTCGACAGGAACTCCATCGGAGACACCGCCCATGTCGCTATGATAGACTCCGGAGTGTGGAAGTTCTCTGCCGTCGTCGGCACCCGTGCCTCCTTGAGTGGATTTCACATTATCTTGCTTCATTTTTGTCAAGGGAGAAGAATCTCGATTGGCACCATCCATGGTGCTCCACCTTTTATAGCGCGCGGAGGGGCTTGTTCTCTCGCTCACGTTCCGAGAGGATAATCTTAATCTACACCTATAAAAACGAATGTCCGTTTGTCGACACCGGCGTTTCCGACTCGATGATCTTGAAAACCAGGGATCCGTTGAAAGTGAAAGTTGTGGGAGGGGTGGATATGGTTGCGAGGAAGGGTATTGCATACCAAATGCACTTAAGGGACGCGTTTTCGAAGATTTAACACCGAAAATCGTCCAGTTTTGTGGCACTTCGTTATCGTTATGGTGTAGAGAGGGGTGAGAAGCTGTCACCCTGATCTGTGAGTGGGAAACCAATTGACTTTGGAAACGAAGTCCAAAACTGACGGGAGGACTCTGTGAGATCGATAAGAAGCCAGTTTGTACCGGCGTTTTATTGAGTCTAGAATGGTTCGGAAACGATCAGCGATAGGCAGGTGGACGCCCCCCGCAAAGAGGAGAAGGACCACACGAGCGGAAGGGGAGAGGAACCAAGGGTCAGGAAACAATGGAGGGTCTACGGGACAGCGATCGCCGGCGCAGCAGGGAAACCGTCGCGGACTGACGTTCGTAGATATCCTAGAGAGACGGTTCGAGGAGCGGGAAGAAGGCGCTGTTAATCCGCGATCTGAGGTGATCACTTCGGAGCCTCAGACCGTGGAGCAGCAAAGTTCGCGAGAGTCCGAGGGGGTGCAACAGGAGGCGCGGAAAAGACGAGCAGCAAGAGCGGACTATGATCGAAGATGGCATGCTCGAGTCCGGCAGGAAGAAACGGAAGAGCAACGGCAGCATCGTCTGGAAGCTGAGCGAGCCCGCCGTCGAAGGGTTCCGGCGAATGAAACTGAGGAGCAGAGAAGGACACGACTCATGGTCGACAGAGTTCGGACAGAGAGGCGAAGACGACTATCGTATACGGGGTTGAAATGCGCTGCGTTAGATTACGATCCCGAGTTTGATTACGGCGCACATTCAAGTGTTCAGATCGGGAAGATGGATACTCAGTGTAGATTCTGTTTTGCGATGAGATTCAAGAACGAGACTGACCAGCTGTGTTGTGTGAAAGGACAAGTGAGGCTACCGGAATTGAATACACCGCCCGAGCCGTTGGCATCTCTACTTGCAGGGGAGTCGGGCGAGTCAAAACATTTTCTGTCTAACATCCGTAAATATAACTCATGTTTTCAGATGACTTGGAGCAGGTAAAATTGTTAGGGACGGTTATACGCCATGTTTCAAAGTTCAAGGGCAAGTTTATCATCGAGCTGGGTCTTTGCTGCCTCTACCAGAGGAAGAACATAAATTTCTACAGATTTACTTTATGGGCTCCAGTGACGAAGAGGTCAGCCAGCGCATTCGACTCAATCCGAACACAAGAAGAGAAATTGTCGAAAAGTTGCAAGCATTTTTGCATGAACACAACGATCTGGTTAAACTCTTCAAGACAGCTCTAGAGAAAATGCTCTCGGCTTTCTCGGGTTTCTAGAGAAAACCCAAATCGGAATTGGGTTTTCTTCCCAATTCCGATCGCCCAGCCGAAGCGAAGCTCGGCCGGGACAGCTAGTACATTATATGTATAGACAATCGAATTTGGAAAGAGAAGACTCCCGGGAGAAGAGTCCACTCTATTGGGAGCGCAAATAGAGAAAGTTACAAAAGAAACTGTCAAGGTGAAGATACGAAGGTTGGGATCGAGGGAACAGGAGATCACTAGCTCAGAGAGTCGGAGTGACAACGAAGGTGATACGCAAGGAACGAAGGCTTGCACCACAGTAAATTTTATTTAGGAACTAGCGGAGCCGCCCGCGCTTCGCCGCGGCGCAATGGGAGAAGGGACAGACCCAAAAAAAAAAGACCCAGAAAAATATGGAGTTAAGATATGTATAGCTTTATTTGTGGAAGGTGGCGGGTGGTAAGAGGAGCTCTGAGAAATGTTCATCGGGTCCGTCTGCGGTCCACCAAGCAGAGAGAAGTCCGGCTTCGGCGGAGTCGTTTCCTGACGGTATGCGGCGGAGCTGGGAGCCTGGCGTGGTGGTCAGGGTGCGTTTCCCGGGTGCATCCCATATGCGAAAGTTTTCCAGAGAAACCACGGTCCCCTCCATGTCGTCGAGCATACCAACGAACGATTCCCACCGGCTCAACGTGGCGATTTTCAAGTCACGGTCGACCACGCGGATCGTTTGCTTTGTCTTCGTGTCTCCGCCCTCGCATCGAACTCTTCGTGGAGTCTCCACGTCATACACGACTGCTATAACGTTGACTGTTTCGTGTTCGTCTTTTGTTAACAGTGATCCCAGGGCGGTATATTCGATGGGGGTCCGGGGGATGCTGTCGTCGGGCAACTCAGTTACGCTGGTGAGCTAGAAGGGAAACGGGCATCAGACAGCGAGTTACTTCTTGTCTAAAAGTGTTAAGCGAGATAGCGCTCACTTTAGTGGTATGGATCTCAAACTGTCCTGGAGACCTGTATTTCGGATTGGATAAAAGAGAAGAAGCTGAAGATTTTAAGTTCATAGCAGGACCCGGAATGGATTTTGTCGTATAGTTCCGTGGCTCTCGGGCTCCCGACGACGATTTTTGTTTCAGCGGTTTCATCCTTCATACTAAAGGTGAAAATCTCTCCTTTGGAGCCATCATGTTCCCATTTTTTTAATTGAGTCTTGTTCGTTACCCGGCCCACTATGGAGCCACCGGTCGTTTCATCTGAGAGATCTCTCATCAGGCGTCGTTTCTTAGTGGGCGGTTGAGTGCGAAATGGATCAAGTTCGAGGGCTGTCCCGGCAGGGTCTTGCTGGGGTGGATGTCCTTGCTCTGTTGGGTCTGGAAACGGGCCCAAACAGCTAGATTGAGATGGCATAGCCCTTCAAGGATCTGGCGGTATTGTTCACTTACCGGACATGGCTTGGGTTGTCTGACAGTACTCGTTTCGTTATCGCCTAGGGTTGGAGACCTGATCTCGAGAATGTTGAGAGTTGATATTTATAGGCAACATGGATACAAGTGGAACTGGAGGCTCGATATCCCTCTATGAAGCGATAGATGAAAGCAAACCTGATTGAAAATAAACGCTGCTCGTGGTATAGCTAGACTCGTACAATACTTTTGTGTTATGCAGAGGCCTTAGAATGAGCGCCGGTTTCTGTCCCGTTCTTAGAGAGCTTTGAAGATTCACCCAAACGCGAAGGGGCACGTCTCATCTCCGGCAGTTGTCGGTCAGGATAGTGGCCTTATCAGATACCTCATTCAACAATCTTTCATGGAGAATTCTTTCCCATTACTCAATTGTTGGGTTTCCGAGATGGAGTCGAGAAATGAAAGCTCTGAATGAGCCAGCGAAGATAAGAATTCAATGGGATAAGTTGATTAAGAATGTAGATAATTTATTTGACAACGTAGGTTTGTGCATTGTTTTAGGTAGGGTCGCCGGTCACTTGTTGTTTTCCGCGTGGCGCGGTAAGACGTGTCCTGCGGCCAACATCTATTTCGTGAACAAATTGAACACTTCAGTGCTTTGTGAGTGTTACGCTGTGAACGCCTGACAGTTTCGGTAAGTTGCTGCCCTCTTATTCACGTTTCTTATTCACGTTTCCGTCCCGCATCGCGCGGGGCGGGATTCGCGACTACCGCGCGGTTTCAGCCTCGCGATGCCGGCCTACCCCCTGCCGATGCGGAGTCCTCCGGGTCTCCAAGCTGCACCAACCCTAATCGGGAACCTCTGGCGAACACCACGCCGGCTCCACGGAGCTCTCGGACGATGCGTCCTATCTATCCCTAACCGGGACTTCCCTAGCCCTAATCGGGCATCTACCGCACCTGCAACTTACTGCACTGCGTTCCATACTTATTCAATCCCACCACACCACCCCACATCACACACACTCTTCACGCAACAGCACACGTACAACTACGATCCGTACCCAACTCGATGCCGGGATTCATCGACTCACTTCCTTGTTCTCTATTCTAGAACTAAGTCCCACATGGAGGACTACGTGGAAGACGGGGATCTCCCCATCGAACTTTCCGAAGAAGAAATCCAGGACGATAGCTATGAGCTTGTCGACTCAGCAGCGCCGGTGTCACTCCCGCCACTGTTTGCAGGTCTTCTTGACGTTTCGACTGCCCCTACCCTACAGTAAGACGATGGACATTACTTTGAGCATACCATTTCTTTCGGCCATTGCTACCGTTCCCTAACCTCAATGAGCTCACCCTGATATTGGTCAATTGCAGCCCGGGTGTTGTCGCCGCCTTGTCACAACTGTTCGAGGCAAAAGACACGACCAAACTCGCGGAAGACCTCCGACAAAGCTACCCGGAGCCGCAGGGGCTCCATTTCCTCAACCCCGAGCCGCTCGCGGACGCTCACCTGAAGGCGAGCAGGTCAACTCTGGCCCTGAAAGCCGACGCTCACCTGGTACGACTGGCCGAAAATCATGCGCTGTTAGCAAGACCCCTGGCGGACGCAATGTCGTATCTGGCCTCTACACCGGCGATGATCGACCCGAAACTTCTTGCCGAGCGTTTATCCGACATGGCTAAAACGCTGATCGTGGGGGTAATGTATGCTGCCATTGCGACTAGGGCAGATGTGGCCTTCTCCGTGAATCAGCTTTCTCAATTTGTCGACTGTCCGTCAAAAAAAAAACCTGGGCGGAATTAGCACCGCTGGTACTAACGATGGTTCGTGCGGGAAAACGTCCGCGGTAGTACTGTAAACTTGCGTTTCCGGGCGTCTTGGTTACATATAGTAGGAGCTCTCTCTGGTTTTGACAAGAAGGTCCGCGCCCGGGCCTAAGGCTTGTATTATCTAGGAAGGGTCTTCACCATTGTGTCGGCGTCGACAGCCAGATTCATAACCTGACCGATGATACCGTGACAACTCTCATAACGCAAACGACGAATTTGCATGAATTTGATCCGCTGTGAGATCAGTCGTTCGGCCAAAGAATCCGATTTGGGAAACTTGTCGGTTCCGACGGATATCGATACACATTGCTTGTGCTCGTATTCACACTTTGTAACAGTTGGCTAAAAGTTTGAAGTGAACGATATCCTCCTCGAGCAAATGATCGATCTGAAAAACCACGATTCCCGAATCAATCGCTCTCAGATCCCGTATAAACCACACACTATCACAACGATATGCTCAAAGGGTCTAGCCGAATAAACAGTGGGCTGGGCTCTTGATCGCTTTCAGAAAGTTGAATGTGTGGTTTTTCAGACCTCCCCTCTTAGAGTATATTCCACCTTACGTTCAGTCGGAAGCATCGCATGGTAGCCAGGAAGCCGCTTGGAGTTCCAAAATTGAAGTGAAAATTTAAAAAATTCTTGTGCAAAAATCACTAGAGATGCAGATTTACTGTCTTCACGTCTATCATGTGAGTACACGCACAAAAAAATTCAGCCCGATCCGAGTAATCCTCCGGGTGAAACTGAATCATTTTTGAAAATCAAACATGGAAAAAACACGGCGATTCTGGCTTTGAACCGCTTGCAAGCCACGCAGCGCAGATTTCAATGTATTCCCATGTTTCATCCTTCTCGAACGCATCAATGACCGAATGAGTGATCTCGCTGACTTGTTGAGGGCGGCGAAGCCTAAAAATTGTAGCTATGATGGTATTCGAGCTACCGGTGCTCATCTTGAAAAGAGAGATTGCAAGAGCGGAGATTGCAGAGATTGCAAGTGCGGACGATGTGGTGGTTTCGGCAGGGTCGCTGGATCGACGATCAGGGTATCAATCGACGCCGCCCGTTACACCGTGAGACGACCCTTATCACAGAGTTTGTCGCCGATTTCGAGGAGTCATACCGGGACTTTACCTCCATATCGCAGATGGTCTGTTCTGCTTGTCTTCTTCGGTTTTACAACCCATTTATCACAATCACTGCACCGACAAGTGGGCATTATGAATGACTGTCACACAGAGCCCGTTGATTGAAGAAAATTGAGACTCTAGCTCCCGGTACCTCGACAAATGCAGCGTCTGAGTCGAATTTGCTTATTTACACGGCGAATCAGAAGCTCCGAGAACTAATTGTAAGCGGCACCGGATCGACGAGCGACGCCGATGACGTCTTATATTACAGCTTTCGAAGATGCACTCCGCGACATTCTGAGAGGGTGCCCACAAAGTTCCATCCAGGCTTGCTTCGTCAGTTAAAACTTAAACTAGAAGCCACGGATGCGCTGCGTGGCTTGCAAGCGGCTCCAAGGCAGAATCGCCGTGTTTTTTTCGTGATTGATTTTTGAAAATTATTCAGTTTCACTCGAACGACTACTCGGATCGGGCTGAATTTTTTCGTGCGTGTACTCAGATGATAGGCGTACCAGAAGAAAAATACCAGAGTATTTCACAGTTGTCACTTGAAAGCAACCTGCTTTCTTGAAGCTAAGAAAGTTGAATTTCCAGTTTTCCGGTACAAATGAACTAAGTTTCTCCGGGGCTCCGGAGGGAGCCTCCGTCTTCACCTATTCTATAGTCATGACAGTAAATCTGCATCTCTCGTTATTTTTGCACACGATTCTTTTTCGATTTTTTCTTCATTTTTGGGGTCTCGAGCGGTTTCCTAGCTACCATGCGATGCTTCTGACTGAGGGTGTAATATACTCTACTGAGGTAGGCCTAGACAACCACACATTCAACTTTCGGAAAGCGATCAAGGACCCGTACCATTGCTTATTCGGCCAGACCCTTCACGATTATGCCAAATTCATTTTTCCAAGAAGTTTCTACCATACTGAAGTGTCGTACATTCCCACGTCTGGGTATACAAAGACGCCCCAGGAAACCTTCCCCTCGATGAATTTACCGGTGCTCTCAAAAGAGTATCATTGTTGTTCCTCACCGAGAGACTCGTGCAAGTCGATGGCGACACAAGATTCAGGGTGACTCTACATCTACGGTAGCGCCGACGACGATTCTGGAGAGCTCGTGTCTTTCCACTATACGTTCTAGGTCTGTCAGGTTGCGATTTTCCGTCCGAAATTCGATTTTCCGTTCCGGAAGAACGGAAATTCGATTTGCCGTTCCGAGAGAACGGAAATTCGAATTTCGGTACCGAGAGTGCGGAAATTCAGCTTTCAGTACCATGGTGGCGCTTTCTGTCGTTCTGAGGAGAATACCAGTTCGGATACCGGAAGGGAAGCGCACCGTAAAGGCAGTAAGGAAATACCTGAACCTGAACGCCAACGACCCCAACTTCCTCGAGTCCATACTAACCTGATAATCTCCTTACCTCCGCTGAGGCAAAATAATTTATATATATTTATTTATTGCACTCCTTGACTGAGTATGGGTACATGAAAAAGATGTACTTCAACTGATCTTGCTCAGAAAATGTAAGGATACGCTNATTTATTGCACTCCTTGACTGAGTATGGGTACATGAAAAAGATGTACTTCAACTGATCTTGCTCAGAAAATGTAAGGATACGCTCCTCACTCGACAACGAGCAGCGTGGTACCTCTCGCAGCTGCCCCTGCAATATTTACAAATACACGTAGACTCATCGGGTTCGTGAAAACCTAAGCTCGAACACACCAAATGGTGGTAACCGTGGACTAGGAACCTAGTATATACATGGCGATCATCTAGCCCGGAACCTGACCACAGTACAGGCTGATGAAACACGTCGATGGGAAGGAGCTGGTTGTGGGCGTCTTCAACGTTGCTCCTCCATTCCTTCAATAGTGACTCGAAGGCGTCCGTAGGTTCTCTTCGAATCCTCTGCCTGAGCACTTCCACCATGAGAGGAGCTCCGGTGATGGCGTACACAAATCTGCTTCGCGTGGTGCGATGAAGACACAACACCCGCGAAAGAAACCGGCGATGAAAGTTTAGAAAGTTAGAAAGTTTCCGGCGGTGGATCCGTTCTGCTTGTCTCAGGGCTCCATAAAATATTTTGCCTCAGCGGAGGCAAGGAGATTATCAGGTTAGTATGAACTGGAGGAAGTTGGGGTCGTTGTCGTTCAGGTTCAGGTATTTCCTTACTGCCCTTACGGTGCGCTTCCCCTCCGGTATCCGAACTGGTATTCTCCTCAGAACGACAGAAAGCGCCACCATGGTACTGAACGCTGAATTTCCGCACTCTCGGTACCGAAATTCGAATTTCCGTTCTCTCGGAACGGAAAATCGAATTTCCGTTCTTCCGGAACGGAAAATCGAATTTCCGTACCCGTGCCACGGAAAATGATGTCTATTAAAGACACAATGAGTCATTGTTATATCTCAAGGGGATTCTCCAACAGGAAGCTCGTACCCTTCTCGGTGATCGCATCGACACTGACAAATAAGGACTATGAACCATAAACTCCGTCTACGTGGGAACTATGTAGTACCAGGCAACGGTGGGACCACGGCTTCAGTGGTTCCCAATTTGGCCTCCAAGCGGCGAGCGCGGAAGGCCTGTGCTCGCTCAGTACCCCTTCTTGGCCTCCTGGCCGGGTGTGATGCATTCTCTGCTTTACGTTCCGCTGCAGGAATGCCTTTGGTGCCACTAGAGACTGTCGAAGACCAACTACGAAAAGCCGACGAACGTTACTTCAGGAAGCTTCGCAAGAATAGCGAAAGTTTCGATAAGCTCTTCAATCGTATTACCACTCGTACAAGATCTGGCGAGAATGTAACTCCGAAAGTGACTGCACGCAGCGAGAAAGTCAGGCACCTATTCCCATGGCGCGTTACTGATGTATGTTCTAGCTCTGCAGGCGGTATTGTGTCATGATCTCTCAAATTATCCGATTACCAATAATAAATCGAGTTCAAATCCAAAAATCCCAACTAAATCTTTCCTCATCTCAGTCAACTACTATTCTGGACTCTGCTCCATCCTAATACTTCTTGTCGTTAGTTAGGACAGCTGTGGCTTAGGAGGGTTTTGTGGGCGCACAAAGAAATGAGACCGTTTCCTGCTAGACAAGCCCGCTGCTGCGAGGGTAGTTTCCGAGGCACGTGCCTAAAAACTTCTGGCAGAGCTAGCTCCGAAGCCGTTCACAATATTTTCATTGTTCATGGCTTGTTGTATCTTCTTTCAATTGATCTCAAACAGCGGTTCATTCTTGGTGTTGCCATACACTAAGTTTAAGCTATCACGTGAATGGAAAAGAATGAAACTTTCCGCGCAGCTAGCACGATAGGTACTAGCGATGGATTTTTGCGGGAAAACGTCTGCGGAATGAATGCCGCTTTTGGTATTTGATCGTGGCGATGTTTTGTACAGCTCTTCGTTTGTTCGATGGTGAAGATATGTTCTGAAATGTGTAGGTCAACCGTCTTGATTGGTTCACGTCTTTCGATTGGTCTTCCAGTTTTTTCAAAGGTGATGCTGCTGAAGGGTAGAGTTCGGTTCCTCGCAACTTCGGGACTGGCTTCATTGCTGACGGCGCACAGTGGCCAATTTCGCCAAATTAGGTGGACAAAAACCAAAGTCGGAACCTCGGTTTTTTGAGTGTGTCATGTTGTTCTCCGATACCTGAAAGTCCGGAAGGCACAATTTTTCTCGAACCCAACTAGTTTTCCATGCCTGTTTTAAGCCCCGCAACATGGGGGAAATCAGCATCTCGCGGACCGTCTATTTTCCTCGTTGACCTTCTGAGCAAAAAATTAACATAAAGTAAGACACCCTCCAAGAAAGTTTCGCTTTGATCAGTCTCTGTACATCTGAAATGAGTCACCCAGCCACTCACTTGGTCAGTCCTCGACCCCCAAGTATTCAAATGAGTTCGACGAAGAAAAGCAAAATTTCTGCTAAAATCAATTATTTTAACCAATGTGGGAAACACATTTGGCATCATTTGGCAAGCACGAGATAGGTGCCATAATGTGGTCCATTCTGTCCTCAATCAGGAGCAATTCGCACATTTTTGCGGAAATTTGCGGAAATTGAGTTAGAGCCCTTTTTCTGATGGCTGGGAAAACCCCGGATCCGTCGAGTTCTGCAAAAATCGCCCTGCTACAAATGCGCATAGCTCGGCACCTAGAAAGGCCAGAGCGCTGAACGACAACTTTTTTGGAAGCTCTCATCGATATCTTCCCGATCCTGACCCAATCAGCCCCCGACTTGCAGTTCTGGTGATTTCAGAGCATTTTTGAGCCGCCGACCTGAATTAGGCCCCCGATATCATGGATTTCATCGTGCCCGGCTCCACTAAAGGAGCCGCTCGAGAGTTCACTGCAACCCCATCTTGGAGTGTTCTTCTCCCGCAACAAAATGAAACCAGAATTAGAGTTTCAAATCGGCCCCGTCACGACTCTAGAGCACTTCAAAGGAGACGACCAAAACGTTAGCACATATGGTCGTCAGAAGGACCGCATCGAAAACAAGACTTTGAAAACTACGACTTGATACAACAAAGACACCACTGCAGAAAACGTTTGAGTAGGGTGGGATTCGTACTACAAGAGGATTGAGGATATGTTCTGTTGCTCTGCCTTCGTACTCGCAATATGAGAAAACTCCGTTCTCCATCTCTATAGAAATAGCGTGCGTATTCATTAATTTCAAAGCGGCACGTCTACTTGCCGAGACGGACGCACGGAAGACTCGAAACGCATCGACGTGTGGGTCATCACCTCGCGTCGATTCAATCAGTGCCTGTATCTTATTCTTGTTCTGCATTGGTCAGCCATTCGACAGTCGTTCCGCTTTGAATGAGGAATATAGCTATTTTCGGTGTTTTCACATAGTTATTCGACACCTCTGAATTTTGATATGACCGTGTACCGCACATGTATAGATAGCCACGGATGAGAGCTTTCCAAAAAGCAGTCGTTCGACGCTGTACGTCCAGTGGTTCTCGAGTTATGACGATTTGAAGCTTTTTTCTTCCTCAGAGACCCGGAAAATGTCTATAACTTCCTCATACTCGGAAAATACGTTTCAGAATCCCATTTTGGCGATCGAATCTGAATTCAGGAGCTCAAAATAGTCGGAAAACATTCTCAGATAATTTTGTCCACCTAAATCCGGGTTTTTGGCCACTGTGCGGCGCTAGCATCAGCGATAACAGAGCTAAACAAGCCGCCCTAGCCGCTTCTCTTCTTGAATGTCTTGATTGAACCTTTGTCAGTCCACCTCCTTCTCGGGAGAATATTCAGCCAGAAAACTCGCCAACCCCGAACCAAAAATCCCCCTGGAACCACAAACGGTCACCCACATCACATTTATACCCAAATTCGTTTTCTTAGAACTGAATTTCTCAGAATAGAGAAATCACGCGTTTCAATATCTGACTATTCTGGGACTACTTCAGAAGATCATACCCACATCTTGAAGAATATGCATTTTTGGGCGGGGAAGAATGGCACACAGGCAGGGTGCTACTAATCGATGGCGCAACATGCCATATAGGTGCTTCTGGTGGAACCTCCCGTCGGAGCTCTTTCCATGGGCGTTTTGCGATGAGCTTACAGTCTTTCCGTCGAATATGCAGGAATTCGAGACATAATGAGTTGTCGCTACTTCTGGGTTCGAGTGGATGGGTCAGATGTGTGCGATGAGTATTCGAGGCTCAATGACTTGTTTGTACTTCTTCGGAATCCGGCCAGAAATCTTATTGCGCCTGCATTATTTGCGGCGGCCACACACATCTCACGCATGACCGCGTTCATTCATACCGAACACTATCCGAAACCGGAAGGCCGCGGATCCTGATGGTTGGCCGCAACGAATGCTCTCTATGAATCACCGATGCAGGAAGAGAAATTTAAAAAACACAATATACCGTATTCACTCTGATTGAAGGGCATGCCCGTCTATTTTTTGAGCCACTGAAAGGTGCCCGTCCATTAGAGAGTGCCTGTCTCTTTCTTCAACCTTCCGAGGGGTGGTCTACCAGAGCAGCGGTGGCCGACCGGTGGTTCGTGGACCACTGATGGCCCGTACAGGAATTCATGGCGGTCCACGGGAAGATTTGTGAGTTGTGAGGAATTCGGGACTTCGCATTAGTTTGACGGAGCCGCTACGATGTCTGATAGAATGATCAACCCGGAAAAGTATCTCTTTTCCATCCGCCATCCGTTTGATTGATTGGTTAATTGGTGCAATTGATTCTGCCGTTTCGAAGGGAGAAATGTAGTTTCCCAACGTGAGTAGATGGGTGCCTGAATTCAGTGTAGATGTATAACTCCAGCAATGCACTCCAGCAATAACGGGTGCGGCATGACGGCCTGAAGCAGGTTACCACGGTCATGTAGACGCCGCAGAACAATGTGAGGATGTGGATATCTGACATATGATTTCAAAAGAGTGTACATCGCATCCCTGTTGTTTATCGAGACCGTAACAAACATCGGATCTTTCGATGAAACATGATGGAAGCGAATTTCGTCGAGAAAATGATGAGGCTGCTCACTTGATTTTCTGCAAACTCGCCTTGTCGTTAGATGACCCGCGATGCCGCAACCGTCGTTCTTCACTGACTTATAGATTCATCGAAGGCGTCCTGGCAGGAATTGAGGGCGTGGAGAACGTGATGGATGACATAATCATCACGGGCCCAACAGACGATGAGCATCTGAAAAGATTGGACATGGTTTTCTCCCGTCTAAATCAGGATGACATCCGTCTGAACGCCGAAAAATGTGCATTTTTTGAGGAGTCCGTTACGTATTGCGGTTTCCGACTCAAGCACCAAGAGATACATAAATGCGACGACAACCTGGAGGCAATCAAACAAGCACCTTCCCCTAAGAATGTTGGTGAACTGAGATCATTTCTTGGAATTATATAGTTTTACGAGAGTTTCGCCTCGAAGCTCGCTGACCTCGCTCCTCCTCTGTACACACTATGGTATATCTCTCTGTTCACCGTATGGTATATCTGCTGCTCTTTCACATGGCTTCCCTGACAATTCCGAAAAACCGATAGCGCTCCATTCGCGCGTCCTCACAGACACCGAAAAACGGTATTCACAGATCGACAAGGAGGCATTGGGAATCAAGTCCGGAATCGAACGATTCTTCTACTACGTTTTCGGTCGTCGATTCACCCTGGTAACAGATTCGAGATCCCTGTCCCAGATTTTCGCTCCGCAAAAATCTTTGCCTCCTTTGTCAGCTACTCGGATGCAGCATTATGCTGTATACTTTGCGAACTTCAAATTTGACATAAAGTCTACAAGTGTGACATAAAGTGACAGATCTACAAAACTTCACGGAAATGCAGACGCGTTGTCCCGACTGCCAATTCAGAGCGAGGGTCTCTCCTCAATCGTCTCAACGCCTGAACTCATGGTACATCAAATACGAGAAGCGTCGCTGAATTTCGACTCCATCGCAAAGGAGACGAAGAAATGCGAGGAAACGATGTCGCTATGGGAAATTCTTCAGAATTCATCTCTATCTCGGAAGCAATCTCGAATGTTTGGAGTTGACATCTGCGAATTCAGCCTCTTCCACAACTCCATCATTTTGAGTGGCCATCGCGTGTTCGTTCCGAAGGCGTGCCGAAACAAAGTGCTCGCCGGGCTTCACGAGGGACACTACGGTGCCAAGAAGATAAGACAACTCGCCCGACGTCACGTATGGTGGCCTGGAGTCGATAAAGATACCTTTGGGGTGACTCTCTCTTGTCTGGCATGCCTTTCGCATGCAAGAAATCCGCCGAAAGAAGTCCTCCATAGTTGGGAGCCTTCAACCGCACCATTCGAGAGGATACGCCTAGATTACGTCGGTCCACTCCAAGGGAAATACATCCTACTCATCGTCGACTCGAACAGCAAATGGCTTGAGGCCCTTGCGACTTCAAACAAAACTTCAGAAACATGCATCTCAGAGAAACAGTGGCTCGTTTCGGCGTCCCAAGGGTTGTGGTCATCGACAACGATCCGACATTCGTCTCTGCTCCGTTTGAAAACTTTTCTGCTGCGAACGAAATTCGCCACCAGACTTCAATGGTTTTTAGAATTCTTAACAAGGGGGAAGTTGTTGCGGTTTTCAAAATATCCCGCGTCTCTCAGCGGACGCTCTCGAGTAATCGTGAGAATAAATGCCAATCTGTTGGCGCGGAGGTCTTCATCCGAATCCCCCTGTTTTCACTGTTCTCCCCTGCATGCAGCAATATCAATGCCTGATTCATTGAATCAATAACTACTATCGAATTATTCATCAGGGTGAGTTCCTAAAATTCGCAGCCGTGAGCCTCGCAACTCCATTCCACTGCACAGTTATTTACAACCCAGCAGTTTACAACAGTTTTTACAACAGTTTACAACAGTTCACAACAGTTAGTTACAACCAAGTTATCCAACACACCACTCAGCTCCAACTCTACATGCGCCATGAGAGAGTGCGGAATGTCAGGCACTGAGGCCCAAACGGCGACATCGCATACCGACCACGTCCATTTAGATTATGATGGAGAATCGATCGATTGCAGGCTCTGAATGGATGGATGCCTGAGTGATTGATGTTCGGCGAACGTAAATTCAGGGCAGAGCCTCATAGTTAAGTGCTGTCTCCTCCAGCGTTCGCTGCACTGTCTCCGTATTCCATATTCGGATCTCGAATTTTCCGTTTTGTTCTGATCATAAATTCAATTCGGATTGCCACAATGGCTCTCAAGCTTCAGCGGACGTTTGGAGCTCAAACCCAGAAGCGATTCGGAGGAACAATAGACGACTGTTAACAGAAGCGAAAGATACTTGCGCTCCGCGCAATCCGGCATCGTTTTTTCCAACTAAGTTGAGAACCCCCGTTGCTCGAGTGATTCCTCATCATGGTCCTTGAAGTCCACCCCAAAAGTCCTTGAGCTACTGCCTTCGAATTCAAGCAGCCCGAGAGAACACGGCCACCATGGAAACGGGCACTTCGTTCACTTCAGGTGCCAACCGTTCGGCGGCACTGTCTGTGAACTCTTTGGTGCACTGTTTTCGTGATTTCTTACACAGATGAAGAAGGAACGCAAACAACTGCCGATAACCACGTTCTTCACTGAAGCCAGCGCAAGCGTAAAACTCTCCCATGGAAGTCATCATCTCTAATGAAGAGTAACTCCAGTTCGATGATTGTCGAGTGAATTTAATGTAAATTTCAATATGTACATATGTATCATTCCTCTCGCTCACATCAATCGAAAAAATCACCAACTGGAGGCGACTGGAATAAATATGTGATTCTGTACCCATTCCGTGGCACGTGTAATTATTTTTGTAGAGAACGTTTTTTCCAGGAAAGGGGGGAAAATCATTTTATCATTGATATGGGCTTTACCCCGAGATCCGAGGTAGGGGAACTTGCCTTATTATGGACTAGGGCACCTGAATCTAGTGTTTCGCCTCAGCTGGAAGCATCGCATTTGAACTTTCACGTTATTCGCGGATCCTCGTTATTCGCGGAAGGGTCCTTAACCAATAAACCGCGAATAAGGAGGGACGAATGTCTACATTTGTATTGAATTAGTTTTGTGGTGGGTTGAACTAGCGCCTGAGCTTTCACTTCATTACATAGACCATCATAGTCTCTCGTGTTCTCAGCGACGTTCTTTCTAAGCAGCGCGAAGGTAGCAGGACCAGCCGCGGAGGGGGCTGGTATCAACATATTTCATATTCTTCCACTCTAACTCACATGCGACAGCAATGCATCTATCCATTTTCCAGAAAGTTCTAAAATGAACCGCGTAAGCACAGTCAGTCAGTGTGTCCGATAGTTAACACGAGTTCCGGCTCTTCAATTTTCCTGGTTAGCAACCCCAAAGTCTAGGACCTGACAATTGTGATGGTTGGAGGGGGGTCGGGAATTCGGCCAAGAATCCGTTACGTCTTATCGCGACACGACGAAACGCTTCAGAGACCCCTAAGAGAGAGTGCGAGATGGCGACAGAAAGCTGACGTTTCCTCTTTCCTCCCGGAGACTGAACGAATAGCAAAGCTGATTCGGAGACGGGAGAGGGGGCAATAATCATCAAGGATCGAGATTGAGGACCCTTGCACAAGACACGTCTCTCGCCTTCCGGGCGCCTATTTAAGCAGCTATAGTTCGGATCTGCAGAATATTCACTCAAGAACTGAGTAACGACCCCAGAAAATGAACGTTGCCTCCGTCTTCTGCTTGGTCTTGGTCTGGATTGCCGGTGTCTCTGCTCAGCTCGATGGGTACTATGACAGAGTACGTGAAAAGTTGGCGAATGCTGCTTCCCATCCCCTCAAGAATGCGTATCCCTGTATTCCCCAAGGTGAGTTGGATGGGCATCAATGTTTCTGAGCAATTTCCAAGCATGTCGAAGTGCCTTATTTCACTGAACCAGCGATTTCGCTCCAACAGGGGATCGATGTGTAGGACCGAATACTCCCGACCGCACTTGCTGTGGCGACGCGGATTGCGAGGAAGTCGGAAGGTTCTTCAAATCTAAGAGATGCGTAAGAAGGGCGCGCTGAGATCATCTCGTTCCGAGCCTCCGTGAATAAACAGAACTTCTAAGCTCCTTTCCATCATAATTTTTTTCCGAACTCCAGTACACTCATGAATTGTGGTTCGGGCAGATGCAATAGGATCACTTTATAGTTGATGCACTTGGAGAGTTTAGATTTTAGTGCGTGTTACTTGTCAGCCTTGCAATACACGTAAGCAGTCGCACGTCATGAGTTCTCAATCGGAAACTCGAGTCTTGTCTTTCACAGACGTTCTCTGTATTTTACGTTTCCTCCAAATTCAGGGCGGCCAATATAATCCCACGCCAAGGTTTGTATTTGCGGCTTTGCCAAGTTCGTTCATGATCCAGAATGGAGGCAAAGAGTTTCCGACTTCAACAGAATCCCGATCCGGGGGTCAGAAAAGTTGGAAGTACTTCTGCGATACTTTTGCTCTGTTCATTTAAGCTTTGAAACACACATCCGTGAATCGTCCGTTTCAGGAGATCGGCTTCGAAGTGGGTCGAACCAACCAAATTTCAACAGTGCACTTTGGTCTATTGGTCTCTGACCGGCCCATCGGAGTTTGAAGTTTTCTGCTGCCCTAGCACCTCACTAGCACCTCATGAATCGTCGATTCCCCTCAATTTGCATTAGCCTGGGTCCCGAACAGTCTCACCTCGCAAGGTCAACTCCGTTGTCGAAGTCGGGAAATCCTCCCTCTTTCGGGCTCGCGGACAGGAGGACAGCGACGTCGCGTCGCAATGCATCAGACTAGACGACCTTTGAAGTAGGAAAAGTTGTAAGAATCTCTGGTTTTGGATCTGAAAGAATCTGGAATCTGGAAAGATTGAAGTCGTTGGGAATTTTGAGAAATGACGAGTCCCGTTCGAAGCTTAATTCGGCCACCGGCGAAGTTCTTATCGTAAATTACATGATCTTTGCAGAGTATCACAAGAATGACCTCTTGATTGATGAAGCTAACTAGCTATAAGCGTTCAGCAGCTCATAGGCGGCACGGCGTTGCCGCCGACATCGCAAGGATTGCAACCAGACATCGAATCCGTAATTACGGATTTCGGAATTTGCCGAAAAACGATACAGCGTTTGGAGGGAGAGAAAAATTACTCGACTGGACTTGTACGTAGAGTTGAATGTACTCTCCAAAAAACCTCATCGTCTTTTTCCTCTTTCTAGCTCCCTTGCAAAGGTACGCCCTGTCGGGATCAAATATCAAGCAGAGTGCCAGGGAAATGAATGAGTGTGCAGGAATCCTCGTAAAAACTAACGAAAATCCGGGCATTTCTTAAATGGGATCACCAGGCGCCATTTTCCCATCATGGAACTGAAACACAGTGAGATAAGAAGATAGCACTGACGTGTACTCACAATCAGGTTCGAATAAGGCTTTTCCTGTTCAAATTAAAAATACCAACCAGATAACACTGGTTGCAAGGACCGCGTAGGAGCTACAGAAATCCAGCCCCTCGTGCGACTTGTAGTGGCCCTCGCCAAGTTTCCGTTTAGCGGCCATCGGATTCCGTCATGTCCTGCACTCATTTAAGCTTCACATGGGTTTGAATCTTGACATCTCCCGAAGATTTTCTACCGCTCGAGCGTCAACTCGTTCTGCCCCAGATGCTCCTCTGCTTTATTGTCGTTCTTACATGAGTATCGATTGAATTGATATGATGCCGTCCTTTCAATCGACGAAGAATATACCTTATTGAAACGAAGAGTGAATTTAATTCGACGCAACCATCTTGCTCCAGTTTTCTCAAAATGTACCGCACCAAACTCCTTCCCAGTTCGCAAAGCGACTGTGGCAAATCGTCTTGTCTGAAATGAGACATATTTTTCCCCGTCCCAGTTGTAACCAACCTGGCGGTTGGTCACCTTCGGAATGAGATTTTGGGAATCCTTGGTAGGGGGCACATTGAGTTCGAAGTTTACTTCGACGTCGCCGTGGCCTTCAATTGCCTTAACATTAATTATACTACAGCTACTTGAGTGCACAGATTGTCGACTGGTAGGTTCCGGTCGTACTCCACAAACAAGAGGCAGGCGGTTAGGGCAGGGGCGACTGAGTACCCTTGGCTTAGCTCTTAACATTGGAGCTGCACAAGATTCAACTATTGGACCATTTGCCTTCAATATACTCATCAAACCCATTAATTTCAATATACGTCTACGACAGCCTACTACAACAATTAACGCAGATTTAGACATGCTCTTGCTAGGGCTGGGCAATCTTTCTTCGGGGGTCCTTTCCATAAGCTCGAGCGTAGTCCCGCGGAACTCTGGCGGTTCTTAAACAAAACCTATGGAAGGGCGGATGGGTTCTCTTCCGGTTGGCGCCCGGCGACCTATCCCTGAGCGGATGACGAATGCAGCGAAAACAATTACGGCGTAATTTACGGATCTGCTGTAGATGCAGCTGTGGCAGTCGGGATCATCTAGCCTAGCGAGTTGTCCAGAAGATGCCCGGAAGCCATCGCGCCGAAAGCCTGCTCAAGTCGGGGCATGGCTTTTTGGCGCTTTATCGTTCAAGGTTTCGAGCGTATCCCGAAAAAGCACCGGCATGTCATGGCAAGCCTCCCGCTAGCGCTCCAGCCGGTGCCAGAAGAGGTACGGGATCCTCAATTGATCGCAGATGCCCTCAACGAGCACTTTGCCGCTGTGGGCACTTGCAATGCGGGCTTTCAGATCTGATTGGTTTCCGGGGCAGTTGGGGGTCCCTAGCAAGGTCCTACTTCGCGTAGCCTCATTCAAGGCTTCTCCGATGTTCTTCTTGTGTTCAATCCTCAATCTTTCGATCATAAGAGGCATTTCTCCGGCGTTGCTAAATAAACTGGTCATTCCCCTGTTCGAACGTAAAGAGAGAGAAAAATCTCTGATGGGTGACCGGCCCTAAAATTCGATTTTACATCCAATAAGCATCTCCGGCACCCCGAGAAAATATAATATCATCGAAATTCTGCTCAAAAAAACCTGGGCGGCGTTATGGTTCGTGCGGGAAAACGTCCGCGGTAGTAGTGTAAACTTGCGTATCCAGGCGTCGTGGTTACATATACAGTGCTATAGCGATTATATCAACCAATTGATGTCGAGGTTGATATAATTGAGAGAACATCACAGAGAGTCACGAAGGTACCGTATCAGATGCCAGAAATCTCATGTGCCAGAATCTCAGATGCCAGAATCTCATGTGCCAGAATCTCATATGCCAGAATCTCATATGCCAGAAAGCTACCCTTTCCCACTGTTAGCGCGACGAGAGCGAAGCTTCTATGGATCCGACTCTTCCGCAGAGACAGGTGCACGGAGGGGTTTACTCAGTGGAGACACAGTGTATCGAGAATACGTGGCGTTTAATTCTATCTTGGCCATTTATAGCCCACGAGCAGAGATCAGTCACACGGATACATCCTTCCCCCAGAAGGACTGCCGCTAGAAATTGATTGAAGCCGCGCAGCGAACTATACCGTGCATGGAACTGTATCAGTCAATCGAGAAAGAGACTGGCAATACGTTCGGGCGAATGGCTGTGCTCCATTGGAATGAATGAAAGTCCGACTGTGCCATGCTGAAATCTGGTATCTCCTTCCCGGAGGAGTTAACGTGGGAGATTCCTCCAGAGAGAATTCTTGAAATCCAGTTATCAATCCACCAGCCACCTCCGCGGCCTTCGGCCGCTCCGGTAGCTGGCGCCTCTTCCCACCGGAGCTTGGTGGAATTAACGACCGTATGCGTATCCAGGATGTTTTCTGGGGAAGCCGGAGTGCAGAAATCCGAAGCCGTCGATGCAAATCCCCAGAGATGGCCTTCGTTGTCTCGCATGGGACTTCGTTTTCTCGACCCCAGTTGAGAGTCGCAGGTGCAGCCGTCTAGCGGGTCATTTAGATACTTTTTGCGCGTGGGAAACGGACTGGTTAGACGTATTTTTCTTATGTCACACATTCGGGAGCCCTAGGGTTTTGTGGGAGGATCATTGTCAGAGCAGGGAAACACCGACTCAATACTGGAGTTGCATCAGGAAGGGCGCTCTGAGGCGGAGATCTGCGCACAGACGGACGGACATTGCTCTTTCATTTGGTGGGGATGGTGGGGATAGAAGCTTCGCTGTTACCGCATTCAGAGTGGGAGAGTGCAGTTTTCTGGCATATGAGATTCTGGCATATGAGATTCTGGCACATGAGATTCTGGCATCTGAGATTCTGGCATATGAGAATTCTGGCATCCGATACCTAACCGTCACGAAGTGGGTCATGTGGGATCGCACTAGGCCGAAGAGTGGGCCACTCAGAGAAAACACTGTGGGTTAAACAGTGGGGCGCACAGTGGGTTAGGTGGGCGTCATATTGGGTCACACGAGTTAGTATAATTCGCGACGAAATACACGGGGGTTGATATGCTCGAAGTAGAACTGTAGTAGGAGCTCTCTCTGGTTTTGACAAGGAGGTCCGCGCCCGGGCCTAAGGCTTGGATTATCTAGGCAGGGTCTTCGCCATTGTGTCGTCGTCGACGGGCACATTTATAACCTGACCGACGATACCGTGACAGCTCTCATAACGCAAACGACGAATTTGCATGAACTTGATTCGCGGTGAGATCAGTCGTTCGGCCAAAGAATCCGATTTGGATAAACTTGTCGGTTTCGGCGGATCTCGATACCCATGGCTTGTGCTCATATTCACACTTTGAAACAGTTGGATAAAAGTTTGAATAGAACGATATCCTCCTCGAGCAAATGATCGATCTGGAAAGCCACGATTCTCGAATCAATCGCTTTCAAATCCCGTATAAACCACACACGATCACAACGATATGCTCAAAGGGTCTAGCCGAATAAGCAATGGTCTGGTCCCTTGATCGCTTTCCGAAGGTTGAATGTATGGTTATTTAGGCTACACATGGAGATTGCAATCAGGAAATTGAAAAAATTCGTGGGCATCACTCTGGAGAAACTTTGTTTATTTGTACCGGAGAACTGGAAATTCAACTTTCTTCGCTTCAAGTCGCTACGTGATTGATTTTTGGAAAGGATTCAGTTTCACTCGAAGGACTACTCGGATCGGGCTGAATTTTTTGTGCGTGTACTTAGATGATGGGCGTACCCGAAAAAAAATTATTTCTGAGTTGTCACTTGAAAGCAACCTGTTTTCTTGAAGCTAAAAAAGTTAAATTTCCAGTTTTCCGGCACAAATAAACAAAGTTTCTCCGGGGTGATGCTCCCTCCGGGAGTTTAGGTCATAGGGTAGGATTCAAAATGGCGGCTCACGGCCGTTTTGGCGGAGGAGTACGGAGAGAGAGAGGAAGGGAGAAGGACCGAGCTGAAAGGAAGGTTCGTTGAACAAAATGGTTCTCGGAGCGGCGGGCGTAGAGCCGGCCCCAGAGTACTCCTACAATCGGGGAGTGCCCATTGAGCGGCGGCGGACCTAGGGGGTGGCAGATAGGACGCATGCCCCGGGCAAAGATCTCGAGAGGGCTTTCTATCGATGCCCCGGTGAGCAGGATGGAGTTGAGTTTGTTTCCAATAAGAACTTCTCTCATTGAAATGGACAATTTTGGAGGAGTTTCGAATACTGCCATCCAAGATGAGAATGCTGTTGAGTGCGACATTGTAACCACGATGTGACAACGTCCATGGTTGTATGAATGAGATCGACAAAACCTATAATCGAGCACAGAATCAAGAGCACGTAAATTCATTTTATGAGGGACGTCGCGCAGACTCCGACAGCTCTCGGAATCGCCCTCAAGCCCTCAAAGTTCGAAACTCCGACGCCGTGCAAACAAACACCTCAAGACGAGCATCGAACACGACCGAGCGCAAGATCGGCGGACGTCCGAACTTTCGCTGAAATCCATGACTGTCAGGCCGCGATGGCTCCTGGCCTGTTGAAATGGTTCGGTTTTGTGCAATGTTCTCTGAGGGACTAATGAGAGAATCCGACGAAATGGCGAGAATGAACGAAATCGCGAAAATCCCGGAACTCTAGAGAAATCGCTGAAAATCGCGGATTCCGCGATGGGACTCCATCCCTAGTCATGAGGCGTCGTTATCTTTTCCCGATGATTCAAGCAATCAGTCCCGCCGGTCATATGAAAAGGCCCCATGCCGCTTCCATCTAGGAAATCAGGTGATTATCATGTTCCGTGGATGCTTGTGGGGTCCTCCACCGGGACTCGACGAGAGAAGCGAAACTCAAATAGACAAACTGATACTTTCCTGGATTCTATGAAATGAACACTTGACGGAAGATGCGGACACATACAGAAACATTCGCGCAGAATCCATGGGTTGTGAAACGAAGCGTAAATATTCCATCTTTTCAAAGCGACGTTCTTGCATCCATCGAAGTGATTCCCAAGATCAATCTAGCATCAAACGTCACGTCGCATCCCAATTATGAGTTGAGTCAACTTCGGCACACCTATCTTGATACATCGCCAACGACATGAAAATACGAGGCAGAGGCAGCAAGAAGGCAGCGGCGCGATCGCCCTCTACGAACCCTTGATGGTTCTTCTCGCGCGCGCTTTCTGTTTCAACTCTCCCGCCAAAGCAGCGGCGAATCGCGACCGCGAATCCTACCCTGTGACCGCAGCCCCTCTTGCCCACGTCTGGCACGACGTTGTCGCTGCAGCTGAGGATGGCCAATGTTGTCTTGCGGCGTTCCTCGACATTGCAAAGGCATTCGACTGCCTCAACATCTCCTACTTCATCAACATGCTTCGAGGATTGGGTTGTACTCCCGCTACGGTTAGCTGGTTTGCGACCTTCCTCGACGATCGCTCTCAAAAGGTCAAAGTTGGCAATGTCGTCTCCTCCTCGAGATCTCTCAATATCGGCACAGCTCAGGGCTCTGTAATTGGACCCTTTGTCTTCATCGCTTATCTCAACTTCGTACTCCTATCCATCGAAAGAGACGTCGACTGCCGTTCCGTAGTTTTCGCCGACGATACCAGTCTTATTTTTAAAGTATCCGCCTCGCTCGGTCAGGATGATCTCCGAAGGGTTGGAAGAGGTATTGGCACAGCCATCGAACACTTCAACAAATTCGGCCTCGTGGTCAACGCGACCAAGACAGCCTTGGTTCTATTCCGAAATCCACATAGAAATCTTGCTACCGAGGGAATTGTTATCAATGTCCTTGGTAAAAACCTTCCACTTGTTCCATCCGCCCGTTGTCTCGGACTCCACCTCGATGAACATATGAAGTGGCGCACCCACCTCAATTCCATCTCGGGCAAATGTTACGCAGTCTTAGCTTCCCTCTCCCGCCTCAGGAAGACCGGAGCTAGCACCGATCTTCTCATACAGGTCTACAGGGCACTCTTTGAGCCAATCCTAACTAATGGAATTTCTATTTGCGGCAGCTCTTACGATAACATCGTACACAGCGCACAACTTCTCCAAAACTCCGCAGTCAGATCCATCACTGGCCTCCCACGGGACTCCCCCCTCACCAATCTCTATACCAAATTCAAAATACTCCGAGTCCGAAAAATCGCTGTGCTTAAACAGGCCACACTCGCCTACAAGACTGTCCGAGGTCTTATCAGCCCAGATGGTCCATTCGAGTTCATACGCCACCCTACCGGTTCTGCTCGCCAACGGGGCAACTATCGGGTACCAAGAATCAGGCTGACTGCGTCCGACCACAGTCTCTATTGCCGATTACCGTTTGTATTGAACAATCTCCCGCCCTCTGTGAGGGACGCACCCTCCGTCTCAGTTTTCAGAAGTAGGCTCACCGAATTCCTCCTCCAGGGGCAGTAATAGCGGCTCGACCTTACCTCCAAGTTGTCAGATACAATTAATTGTAAATAATTGTGCTTTTTCAAATAATCTACCTATGTTTTACGAAACCGGTATCGAATAAACCACCACCTCCAACCAACCAACCGTCTGTCGGCCGATCAGTCATTCCGTCTGTCCGTTTCTGATGACCTTGAGCCTTGGGGGGAATTTAGGGCCGGTCAGTCATTCCGTCTGTCCGTTTCTGATGACCTTGAGCCTTGAGGGGAATTCAGGGCCGGTCAGACCATACTTTTCGGAGTCTATGGAGGAGATTTCGGGGCGGGTCGGGCCGTACTTTTCGAAGTGTATGTAGGAGATTTCGGGGCCGGTCAGACCATACTTTTCGGCTTCTTTGGGAGTTTTTATGGGGCCGGTCAGTTAATACCTTTTGGAGTCCATGGAAACTTAATCTTTGCCTCAATCGAACCACTATGATATTGGATCAGGAACTAATTATGCGTAGGCCGGCCGAAAACCGGCTGGTGTTGTGTACATATAATTGTCAATTCTGTGTGAAGAAACTATGAGCGACCCAACTTAGGGACGAGCCATTCGCCGTTGTCGATCAAAACACCGCCGGATTGAACAACCTGAAGCCGAGCTCCTGTGGATGTTCCGGACGAATCTCGAGCGTCACGTAGAAGGCTAAAAAAACGTAGTTGCATAAGAGAAAGGCTGTCGTTGGCATGGAAGTGGCCGGTGAGTTGGAAACCACTGAAAAACTTTGTGAGGCATGTGCTTTTGGAAAACAAGCTTGAATTCCGGTATCAAGATCAGAGACGCGGGCCAAGGAGTGTGGTGAGCTGATGCACTTTGACATTTACGGTCCGATAGGTTTCCATCCAAGGCATGAATCGCCTTGGATGCAGGTGGTTAGCGGTCTTCGTGGATGAACATAGCAGCTACCTTTTTGTTTACCCAATGAGACGTAAGAGCGACATTCTCGGAGTAATCGAGTCAGTTCTGGTTGAGGCAGCTCTTGCAGGCCACTAAATCCGCGCAACAAGAAGTGACAACGCTGGCGAGTAGAGGTCAAAGGATGTGGTACAACTTCTCAATAAGAATCTCGTGAAGCATCAATTCAGAACTCCTTTTGTTCCTGCCGAGAATGGACGGATCGAAAAGACAACACAGGAAGGTGATGGAAACAACGAGGGCGATGCTAAATGCGGGGAATTTAACCAAGTTTCTGTGGTCGGAGGCAGCCCAAGCGGCAGGTCACATCCGTAACAGAGTTGGGGGAGCCCCGGCTACGTCTACATCGAGGAGGACAAGCGTGATAAATTGGATGCAAAGAGCGAACGTCGCGTACTCGTTGGCTATGACGAGAAATGCAGATCATACCGGATGTGGTTGCCGGGAATCTCACACTTGCAGATCTCTAAACTACGTACTCGCAAATGAGGGGGAAACTGTCCCGCAACGTTCAAGGATGCCATGGAATCGAATGACGCAAAACAATGGGAGGAAGTGAGTATAACTCCTTGATCGGTTACAACACATGGTCCCTAGTGGAGCCTCCGCAAGGAGTTGACGTGGTGAAGTAAAATTGGGTTTTTCGAGTGAAACGTCCGACAGAGGGCTCCGTGTCAAGATACACAGTGCGGCTTGCCGTGAAAGTATGCTCTCAGAAAGAAGGTCAAGACTACTTTGAGACGTATTCGCCAGTGACGAAAATGGCCCCTATGGGCTGTGTTTTGTCGCTAGCCGCTGTGAACGATCGTGCACTGCGACTTGACCACTGCCTTTCTGTACGGAAACCTAGAGGAAGACATCTACATGGATCAGCCAGAGGGGTATGACGACGGGAGTGGACGAGTTTGTAAGCTTCAAAAATCTCTCTACAGCCTCAAACACGCCGCCCTCCGTGGAATAAGGAAATTACAGCTGCTTCGCTGAAATCGGATATGGAAACGTGTGCGAGCCACACATGCGTATTCGTGATTGATTTATTGTGATCATCTCCTATTATATCTACAGTTTCAGAATGATAGGAGACCCTTCTTGAGGGGCGATGGCTCAGCTGATCCGTGGTAGATGTGGTCTCTTGTTTCATGCTACGCGTTCTCGAGATTTCTTCGGTGCCATCTCTCCAGCGTTTTCTTCGTATTGACTATCTCCTTCGCCGTGCTATCTTCATGAAGTCCCAGCTTTATCTGTACAATACGTTCTGCATCTAGGGGATTTTCGCATTCTAGGATCACACGAGGAGTTGATTTCCAAACGGAGTTAAGTCCATTTTTCCGATTTCGAGATAATCGACTTTTTCTTCTGGGATGCTCTAATTGCGCAGGATCACGATGAAACTTCGGTATGCGATTGGTGACGGAATCGTGAGCATAATGAAAGCTAACTCGCAAATCAATGAGTCCTGTGTAGGCGGCTAGAGCAATGAGGTCCTTTGGACTTAACGCTTTTTGGAAATGAACATTGGAAAAACAGTTGAAATCGACGTGTTTTGGTGTCGTATCACGACTGCTCGCATTGATGGTTCAAGAAACGCCAGAGCGGGCACACCGGACTGTAGAGCCCAGGAAAAAATTCGTTAATTTCATCGAATAGGATACTCTCTAAATCAATCAATCTTCGAACGCTTGAAGAATAATTCGTTGTTTCTAACATTGGAATTAACCTCTCCATCGCGCTAAAGTGAAGTGAGAGAATTTTCTCCGAAGATTTAGTGGTTTTGACCCCTTCTAGAAAGAAACTACCGTTGGACTTGACCCGTTTTGGAAATGAATCTCATTTTGAATCGTTTTTGAGCATGGATAACGGGCAGATAGCTCCGAAACGATGCTCGCATTCGATGCGGAACACGCGTCTGAGTCGATATCGATCAAAAAACGAGAATCGTCAAAATTGGACTTAACTCCGTTTGGAAATCGACTCCTCACATGTTCTAGTGTCTCCTCTAGACCGCATCTCGGGCATGTCGCTTCGATGTTTCTGAAACGAGACCTGTATTTCCGGGTCTGTAGACATCCTGCTCTGGCATTTGCCGGGAGGCGACTGCCTCTAGTATTATCATATAGATGTTCAATATTTCCTCGAACCTTTTTGAAGGATTTTTCCAAAGTTCTGTGGAAAGCTACAGCCGTACCGCAACTCACGTATTGCAATGCGATACTCTCAATGCCAAGAAGACTACGAAACGTGGTTGAATTGAGGCAACGAGAGGCGGGGAGATGGGCACTTGGTATACCAAACTCCAAAGTAGCGAATGAGTTCATCGAAGGAGAACTCGGCTGGAAAACGATGTATCTCGAAAGAATCAAAAATCTTGACCAAAACAGATGGCCAAGACGGATCTTGTCAGCGATAGAGCTCACAAACACTCGGATCAAAACAATCGAAAGACTGAGAGTCTTAAAAACGACGTTCAATCTGGAGAGCCTAGAGGTGGCCGGAGATACATCAGGCAGACTAATGTGGTACGCATTCCGTAAACAGCTCAAAGAGAACGTACGGAATGAATTGGACTCAAGATGGAGACAATCCATGGAGTCCAAATCCTCACTCGTTCTTTATCGGCAGTTCAAGGAGACAAGGGGTCTCCTTATCAATACATCATCAATATCAATATCAATATATCAATACTATATATAATCGGCTTAGTCTGTCTGTCTGTCGGTCCACAAAAATGTTTCGCGATTCGGCTGAAATTTCGCACAGAGGTAGAGTCCGTGGCCCTTAGTGGAAAAAACTTGGTTTCGCGAAGAAATTCCATTTGGACCTAGATATACGAATTTTCAAAGCTGGGAAAATTTTCGTCTTTTTCGGTCACATGAACCCACATGCCCTCACGAAATCCCGAAGAAGAGGTCCGAATTCCATGAAATTTTGCTGAAGTGCAGAGTTTGTGGCCCTGAGTGGGGAAAACTTGGTGTTGCGAAGAAATTCTACTAGAGTCGAATTTTCGAAGTTTCAAAAAGTTACATTTTTTCCGGTCACCATCAACACCAAAAAGACGCACGAAGTCTCCAACTGCCATGAAACTTTGCACAAAGTTAGTGTTCCTTTCCCTCAAATGGAAGAAACTTGGTTCAGCGACCAAATCGCGCTTGAACCTTGAGTTACAATTCCTTCATGTCCGCGTAAGATCTGATTCCCTAATAGGTTCCGCTGGAGCAGTGTCTGTGGGAGGGAGTCTGTGGGAGGAGGTTCGATCATAGTTCGCGGACATTGAGGTCATCGGGAGTCGATCTCTCCCGAACTCGAGGGGGATTCTTAGGTTGCTCTGACAAAAGACTAATGGGAACAGAAGAATTGTAGAAAAGTAGAAGGTATCTGTAGTGCCGAGAGTATCCAGAATCAGAGTTCCCATCGAGTTTTTTTCCAAAGACGACAACGTAAACCTGACCGCCGGCGCCGGTTTCGACAACTGAGCGTATCAATTAGCATCTTTTCTCGCTTGCTCCGAACGTAGCCGAGCGGAATCGTCTCAGAGTATCGTCGCTGCTTTTTCGAGAGGACCGTTACTTTTGAGTCTGCATTAGTCTTCTGTTTGGATTCAGCGTTGCCGACACAGTGTGTCATACAACGTTTTCGTGCGTGCAAGTTTTTAGTGTCGTTAATTGGCTGTGTTCGTTGTACTTTGTGAGCAAGCGGAGTGATCAGGCGGTACCTCTGTGGTGAGTTCACGACCGATATATTGACCCCGAAATTATTATGAATTCAAAATTCCCAACAATACGTTGACCTCCGAAAAACTAAAGTAAAAATTTGTGAACTGCAGTGATGGAGGATCTCAACGCGAATTCCGAAGCTCAGGCACCGAGGAGAGATGATACCGAAGGCAGGCAGCGTTCCTCAACGACTCCTCGAAGGGCATGCCGTGTGGACAGAGATTCCAGTATCATGGCCATTGACAGACCGTCTGATTCATCTGAGATGGATGTTGACGAAGATAGTGATGAGAAATACCAACCAGCGAAAAAGAGGAGGCATCAATGGGCGACGTCGAAACGGAAAAGACGTAACAGTGAATCTACGGAAGGAAAGAAGATTCGCAAACGCAAGAACGCTGTCGATCGTTCGGTACATCGAGCTTCTGAAACACCCGCAGTGCGATCGTAGCGTCGCGTTTCCGATAGTGCTGCGCATTCGTCTCGCCGAGCTTGTGAAACGGAACAATAAGCACGTCGACGGCGCTCCCAAGATGCGGCGTCGCATGCCACTCGGAGAACATTGGAATCAGAAGCCGAAACTGACCACCGTCGTCGTGCTGATGCCACCTTGCACCGTAGATTACGGGCGGTGACCATCACTCAGCAAGTAGCTCTTACTTCAAGGGAGGTTGAGACTCACTACTTAGGTCCTATGTATGTACGAGAAATGTCAACATTGCGGCGCGAAGCACTTTACCGTGGAAAAGAAGCCTCAACATCCGAATCTCTACCTAGACTGTTGTAATCTGGGTCGAGTCGTATTGAACAACTTTTCCGCGTTTCCTGCGTATCTCAGAACACTGTTCGTTCAAAATTCCGATAACAGCCTCGAATTCCAACGGAAACAAAAAAACTTCCTCGATTTGATCCGTAATTACAATTCTTCCTTCGCCATGGCTTCCATGGGAGCGCAAATGAACAGTTCACCGGAAAGCATGACATACACAAAATGGCAGCGCGTCAGCCAGCATGCCAGCCGGCGAGCGGCCGAAGGCCGCGGAGACGGCTGGTACGATAATACTCGTGGTAGCCGCCTCCTAGCTTTAACTAGGGCCGGGATGCTGAATACAAGAACGTGGCTGCACAAACAGGATCCATCCGTAGACCCTCTGTGCCCCCGATGCGGGGGGCCCGAAACTGCAAAACACGTCGTTTTCGGATGCAAAGAGGAAGGAAAATCTGAAGAGGAATTCGCGCGACGTCTAGGTCTGCTGCCGAATCCAGATGCAACGACACTACGGAGGACCAAAATAACGCTGTCAACATGGGAACGACAGAGAAAGTGATCTGCGAACGCAATACATTTCGCCCCTGAAATGAAAGGGTTCATATGTGCATATGGAAGATCAATAAATATCCTATCCTATCCTATATCGCTCAAGCGTTTTCTTGTCTGCCATTCCTCCCCGCCATTCTTCATCTAATTTGGCTTTGATGGTATCGTGTACGTATCGCTTGTACACTCCGAGACTCACCCTAGTAGTTGCTCTCGGTAATTCGCGTATATCCTTGCACGCGAACCAATTTTTCAACTCCAGGCTTCTGACTCGAAGTTTCGATGGTATATTAGCGATCTGCATCATTGTGAGTATCGCTTTTGGCCATCTCGTCTCGTCCATCTCGTTGATTCTGGCTAGGTATGTAAGCTTACTCTTAGCTTCCCTCGCCTCGAATGTGGACCAACCCAGTTCCCCATCTATGAATTCCACAGCTGTTGACGAATTGGGTTCCCCTAGGGCCCACCTTCCAGCGTTTCGCTGAAGGATCTCCAGTCTCTTCCGCAGTTTCGCGGTCATTGTTGTAACCGAGTTTGCATATGTAATGCTCGGGATAGCTGTGCTCTTCCATTGAATTTTGGTTACCTCAAATCTATTAAATCTCCATAGAGATTTGGCGTGCATCCGTCTGAGAACTTTTTCCGCTTTCGCTTCCCAAAGTTTCTCCTGTGCCTCCAAATAATTTTTGGATGTACACAGTGTGATGCCCAGATACTTATATGATTGAAGTATCGGTACCGTTCGGTTTTGAACGACAAAACTCTCTTACGATTCCGCACATTTTGCGAACTCCACAACAGCGCTCTTCCCGGGATTAAATTGAAGATTCATTTCGTCTCCGAACCTCGAGACTACTTCGAGCAATTTGGTAAGGTCTTTTTTCGTCTCTGCGATTAGCACCAGATCGTCAGCGAAAAGGATTCCACTAATTAGGATTTGCCTGCGCCTCCTCATATCGAAAAGATTTCCGGGGAGCCTCACTTTGAAGCCTACCCCTGTATCCTGTAGTCTTTTTTCAAGATCTGATATGAATAAAATGAATAACACTAGGCTCAACGGACATCCTTGACGTAAGCCTTTGTCAGTTATTATCGTTTCGGAAGAGTGTTCCCCATACTCCAGGGTTACCTCGTTATCCGTATATAAGAGCTTGATTAATTCCATTAGCGGTTTTGGCCTGCCTTTCCGCTCTAGCACTTCCCATAATCGCGTCCTATCGATGCGATCATATGCTCTTGTACAATCAAGGAAGCAGGTGATGAGACCTGTCTTCTCGTGTCTCGCGATTTCAATGGCCGATGTGAGAACAAATATGCAGTCCTCACCCCTACGACCTTTCCTAAAACCGTATTGCATTTCACCGACTTTTTCGGTGTTTTCCATCCATTCTTGGACCTCCCTGCATAGTATTCTCGCGAAAATCCTATACATGACCGTAGACATAGTCAATGGCCGATATGTTCCAAGCACTTTCTTTTCTGTCGTGCTTTGCGGGAGTAGAGATACCCGACCTTTCCTCCAGTCTTCTGGTATAGGAACGGTACCATTTGTTATCTCCGTGAACATGCGTGCCAGGTACTCATGTCCTGTTTCGCCCACGTTTCTGATGATGTATGCTGGAATATTATCCAGTCCCATCGCTGAATCAAGCTTTACTTTTCCGACTGCTTGTGCCACCATTTGTGCATCAATAGGCCGGTCGAAAACGTGTGTTACTTTGAGCTCTCTAGCTCTATTCCGTTCTCGATCATTGAGTGCAATGCTTTGGCACTCGAACAGATCAGAAAGCACCTTCGTCAGGTGTTTCTGCATGTCCTCATCCCCGACTTCTCTTCCGTTGTCGTCGACGGGTCTAACGACTCTCTGGACATTTCTCTCTTCCTTGCGAGTGTATTGCCAGAATCTCTTTGCCCTCTCATGTCTGGGGGCCTTGATAATGAAGTCGTATAGCTTTCGATTATAATGCATCATTTCGCATTCTATTTGTTCCTGGATTTTTCTGTGAGCCGCTGTAACCTTCTCCATAATTTCTTGTTGTGTTTGAGTATCTCTCTTACTTCGTGCCCTTTTCCATTCTTTCCTGAGAGACTTTTTCTCTCGATGGAGTTTAGAGATCTCTCTAGATTGGACGGGATGTTCCCTGTCTACTTTGCGTTTTTTGGAGCATAGACTAACGTTCTCATGGATAATTCCTTTCACAAACTCATATGTGGCCTGTCTTTCTCCGGGAAGATGGCTTCTCATTTTTTCTTTCGTTCTCATCGTCGCCTCATGTTTGTCGACTGTAATTCGGGCCTTCTTTTTCTGGGTTTCCCCTGTTGACGTGTTCGCTTCAATCTGAAAGCTCGCCGTTATGATATTATGATCTGAGATTTGTATTTTCAATGTCTCTTCATCAATCTCCATTTGCATTAATTTCTCATCTGCATTTGCATTACACAGTACGCAGTCGAGTACTGCTTCTTTTCGCGTATTTCTGCCCTCGCACTTGTCTGAGGCATTTGCGATTATCAGTCCATTCTCACTTACGAAATTCTTCAATAACCAGCCTCTAGCGTCTTCCTGTTCCGCAAACTGTGTTATATGGGCATTCATATCACCTCCGATCACAATGTGCGTTTCATCATTCTGTTCGTTGCTTACTCTCTTCGAACAATTGTCCGTTTTGTCGTCCTCGCTCGTGTGCCACGTATACTGAAATCAGAATCCATTCAGTCGACTGTATTTAACTGCAATGAAATCTCTGCCCTTTTTGATGGTTAGAACGTTTCCGAAGCCTTTCGGGATGAGCATTCCCACACCCGCCTTGGCATGTTTCCCCGTTCTCCCCTCTCTGTTGCTTTCTAGCAAGTCATACTGTGCTAGTTTTGGTGGTTTCTCTTCGTTCATGAGCCATGATTCGCCCACTAGGATAGTCGTGAGACGAAAAGAGAACGTGGACGAAAATGGTGAGAAACTTGAAGCCTATCAAGAACCTTGTCGACAGCTTATAGGTTGCTTGATGTATGCTGCCATCGCGACTAGGGCAGATGTGGCGTTCTCCATGAAGAGCCGTCAGAGCCGGGACGCAAGTCAGTCAGTGGAATTTGTCTTATGCTGAATCGAGGAGTAGTGGACTGGAGGTCGCGAAAGCAGACACCCGTTACGGAGTCGACCACGTATGTAGCAGCGCACGAGTGCTCGCGACAGATCGTTTGGAGTCGTCTCTTGCTCGAAGAATGATAATCCCTTGAATAGCCGGGAAGCAAGCTCCTGTCTGATAGCCGGGAAGCACACGCCGCGGCACGAGGCCGGCTGGTATTTTTTGATGAACATAAAGTTTATTTGAACATTTTCAGTCTCTGACTAACATTTCAATTATTAGATCCAATTCATTTACGGACGCAGGCTTTATCTCAGTTCCGAGATAGTAGCGCCCAGCTCCGCCAATGTTTCACTAAAAGAATTTCAAACGATCATTCGGCTTTGACTCGAGGAGCTTTTTCAGTCTCCGAATGAATAGATTTCGGGAATGTACATTTCGTATTTCACTCGGGAGGTTATTCCAAATCACCGCTGCTCTACAGTAGAACGAATTTCTTCCGATAGAGCTCCTTCTGAGCTCCACAAAATTTGCGGTCCCTAACGTGTTCGTTGTACCGAGATTCTACTGTTATTACGATTGGAACTGCCAGATGTATGAGTCAAGATTTCGTAAAACCTCATTTAAACCAAACGTTCTGAGTTGGATCTGTCACCATCATCCTGATTCAACACTTTTACACCAATGTATGTAGCAGAACTTGTTCCACATTTTGGACACCGAATTGTTTCTTCTCATATTTCGATCAATTGTTCGGCACATCCGACATTGGGACAGCCGTTGTAAAATGGAGAATCGATTTTACAGCATGACCTTTCGACGTCATTCGTAAATCGGACACCTAGAGGTTAATCCATGGTCAATTTGCGTTTCCAACGAGAGGCAACACATTGGTCCGACCAAAGGGAGCGTGGAATACAAACCCAAGTAAGTGGGCGAGCATCGAGGAACGGACTTTCTCGGTATCTGCCTTCCATTTCCGTCCTTGTTTGGATGGATGACTGGAGTCATCATACAACTTCTGCAACGAAGCGTCTGCAGCCCATCACAGTGTCCAGTTGAGTGGATTGAGAACACCACCACTGCACATTTCAGACGGGACAAGTAAATTGTTTCAACCTTCACAGTGCTGGGGTGATGATCAAAAGCTCCTTGAGTTCATCACGTTTTCAAGTTAGGAGTACAAGATCATTCGCTAGAGAAATCCGGGCAAAACAAAAAGTTTCGGCTCTCCTTCTGGTTGCGGAGCCAAACTTGTTCTGTAACAGTGACAGCTAAACATTAGATGAGTACAGGGTGGTCAAGTTTGGTAGGGAATTTTTTTTCCGTCAGTTACTTTTGATCATAACTCCTCGAATTCACACCCGATTTTCAAAAACTTTTTTTTTGTCTGAAAGCTGGTTTTTTCGGCTACAATTTCCCGGTTCATTTTCATTTCTATCTCTCCAAGAAGGCTTATGAAAGCGAGTTTAGTGAAAGTTTCGATTTTTTTTTTCGACAATTCGATTCGGCTCGCAAATCTCGATGAGAAGCGATAGCGAGCTGATTCCGGTGGCATTCGAGAGAGGAACCCTCCAACAAACAACGCTACAGGATCCAGATTTTTACCTCACGAGGTTGAGATTTGGCGAGCGTTTCTGTCAACTCAATGAGGAAGAAGGGGTCGAGGAACCTCTCGCATCCTTCAATGATCGGCTTGTAACTTGAAAACTTCGCGTCCCACAAAAAAAAGTGTGATAGCAAAAGTTGCGTATCTTGAGCCCGTCTAGCCGATAAGACACTTTCCGACCCTTTTTTTTCCATCGAAGTTTCACCTCCCCTGACTGGTAGTTGAAGCTTGATTAAAACGAATGGAAATGTTGAAAAATCCTCCCGATTAAGTCTCTCCGTCTCATTGGCAGCATGCCATATTGTTTTTTTTTTCGAAATTATGACGCTGTGGGCTCAGCAGACGGGTTCAGTCGATTAGGAGCTGTGAAAGCTATTCGTCGGAGCAATGGCGCCAAATCTCAACCTCGTTAGGTAAAAATCTGGATCCTGTAGCGTTGTTTGTCAAATGGTTCCTCTATCGAATGCCACCGGAATCAGCTCGCTATCGCTTCTCATCAAGATTTGCGAGCCGAATCGAATGATCGAAAAAAAAAATCAAAACTTTCACTAAACTCGCTTTCATGAGTCTTCCTGGAGAGATAGAAATAAAAATGAACCGGGAAATTGTAGCCAAAAGAACAAGCTTTCAGTCAAAAAAAAAAAAGTTTTTGAAAATCGGATGTGAATTCGAGGAGTTATGATCAAAAGTAAATGACAGAAAAAAATTCCCTACCAAACTTGACCACCCTGTATAGTGAAAACAGTTCTTAACTCAGAGTGCAGCCTTGTTTTACAGCTTTGCTCAATGGTATCACTCTGAGCTGGCTTCCCCTGTCGAGTCTTTTCACTCATAACAGAACAATCAGAGATTCCACCACCGTCCCATCCGTATACATTATGCATGACTATGTCACACCGGGTTCTCAGGTGGCACGGAAGTTCGTAGAGAGATACGGAAAATGACCCACGTGGCTCGAGGTAAAAAAAATCTAGTGGGGATCCCTCTGACTTCTCCCACGCGAAATTAGGCATTCGTCTGCGCTTTTCATCGCTGGCAAATCCGGTCTTCGATAGCATCCTCCATCCCTGAACGAATGCGGCAGCTGGCGGAACGCTTAATCAAGTGTGATTTTGAACTCTGCTCCATCCGGAAGCTCCCTGTCGCTAGTTCGGACAGCTGTGTCTCATTGTTAGATAGGTTTCGTCGGCGCAAAAAGAAATGAGACTGTTTCCTACCATTCAAGTTCGCTGCCGCGAGGCTCATTTCCGACCCTGCCCAAGCACTCATGGCACAATATTCTCATAGTTCATGGCTTATCGTTTCTTGTTTTTCCATTCATCTCAAACAGCGGTTTATTCTTGGAGCTGCAAAGCGAGACACTCGAGCTCTCAGTTGAATAGAAAAAAAAATGGAAAAAAGAGGAGAAAAAAGAGAATGTTGCACTTATAGAAGTACTCAGAAAGTTTTGCCTCCAGGACCACACTTCAGAATTCGATTTTTGACCTTCCTTCGAAAAATTCTTACAGAACCCGATTCGCGAATCCCACTCGGCATTGAGCCCCAGTTTCTTGGTAAGCGCTATGACAGCGTTTGCCTTGCCTCTCTCTTGAAGACGCGGCAAACTGATTCCCAACGCTTGTGTCCGGTAATCGCTCTCAGTTCATCGTTTAGGATTAGTTGAGCCTGTCGTCGCGTCGTTCTGCAACCTCCTCCCCAGACAACAACCGCGTAGGTGAGGAGCGGCGTGAGAAGTGTTTCATACGCTAACTTGATACCATGCCATGGCACTTCCGCGTCTCTGAGTTTTCTCAGTGCAGCCACCACTACATAGCATTCAGGGACCACTGATGCGAAGTGCTTATTCCAACCTATCCTCGAATCCAACGTGATACCCAAACATCTCACTGTGTCTGCGAACTGAGTTGGTCCCCAGCAGGTGTGCTCGCGGCATATCGATTACCCTCCTAGCGTCCTTATAGCCTCGTCAACGTTACGCTGCAGCTGCCCAGGCTCGTACGTGAAGATCGAGGTCATATCATCTGCGTAGCAATTTGACTTGTAAGTGCCCATTGCGTTTAGCTTTAAGAGAAGGATGTTCACGAAAATGCCGAGAGCAAAGGATCCGTTTAATGTTGGAGTTGGAGGCCGCCGCGACGTCCAGGAAAATACCCAACGGCACTCGATTTCTGTCCAGAGCACCGACAATCTCATTCCACAGATGTCCCAGAGCTGGGTCATTTGATCCGTATCTTATCTGTATATTACATTGAGAGAGCCCGTCTGTTGACGATATGGAAGCGAAACAAATATTTGTCGCTTCACGGCGTTGTCTCTCGATCTGCTCTCGCTTCTGACATCGAATGTGCTGATGAAACAGAGTGTACCACAGCTTTATTGAGGAGGAACATCGCCTTTATTCGCCTGAGTACAAGAGAAGGATTTGGGGACAACTGAAGATTATCTGAGAGCAACAGCCAGTGAGTAACTGAATTGTATACTTTTAACTTGAACTGAAGACCCTTGTAACTCTCACATCAGGCTTCAGGGCGATACTAGGCCTTTTCCATTGGAATTGAGGGTCTCATGCAGAACGCTGGAAGCTGATAGGCGCAATCCGTTAGCGCCCGAAAATGAGGACTTCGACCACCAAGCAGTGTGCTCTATGTGCCAGAGTCTAAAACGTTTCACTATGAAACCTGACATGGGAATGCGGCCTACGCAGGCGCGTATCCAGGGGGGGGGGTCTGAGCGGGCTTCAACCCCACCAGAATCTGCCCAGAGGAGAACTGTCTGGGAGTTCACTTGAGAAATACGGAGAAAGGTCCGATGAGCGAAATTGTTCGTCTCGAGAGCCTCCGCAGAAAACCTCATCTTCCGAATCCTTCAGGGTTTTGAGTTATTGAGGGGATTCCGATTCCTGACGATGAATTCCCCCCGCCACAGATAATTACGGCTTCACATGTCGGTACTTCAACGAAGAAGAACCATGGGCGACAGATTTTCGGCACAAAGGTCCGAAACTTCGTCGTGTAATTCTGAAGTCCATCCTAAAACCCTCCTCGCGACTGTTTCCAAATAATTCCGTTATCAGAAGATTCTCTGCGTGTCTCAGCTTTGTCGACTAATCTCAGCGATGAAGGAGGAACGGCTCTATTTGGGTCAATATCTCATCTCGAAGAAATAGCTGGGGAAAGATACACTGACTTTGACAAATCAACTGAATCAAACTTGTCCATGAATTAATTTATGAGAGCGGGGCCGATGCGAAGACTCCTCTATTGTTTATACCCGGGCGGAAGATCGCCTCCAAGAGCGGGGTTCACGGTGACAAAATATCTCATTGAGGATGCAAGGAAAGTCAAGGATCACATCCAGGACAAATTCTCAGCAGTTCACGCGGTAGGTTGGATCTATAAACGTGCCTTCAGCTTCACGGGCTAATGCCTTTCTTGGTTCACATGCAAGAATGCAAGATTGTCCTATCCTTGGAAGAAGCGACATTTCCCTGGAACGGAGCGTCACCAGACGGTGAATGTCCATCATAACGCCGCCATCCTCGATGAATCGAGGATAGCTCCTCTCGAACTCATCAGAGTAACTAGCGGAGCGACAGTAGAGTGATAAATAGAGCTTGGAGGTCCAGGCTCTTAATTATTTCTGAACTTCATTTTTGGTCAAATAATTCCTGATTGTTCCAGGCCGCGACTTTGTTGGGCAAATATCATCGGAGTGATCGGCCCTCGACCAATTTATCCATAGATTGATGGAGTGTGATCAATGAATAATGCCTGAACTTCCGAGCTCTAGTGATAAAGAACTGCCAACGAGCACCGGCTAGCTATGTTTGACTTCGCAGGGAGGCCCCTCGAGAAAACGCAATTCCGAGAAAACGCAGTTTCTATCAACCAAAGAACGGCAAAAAAACGTGTTTAACGGCAAAAAAACGCGGTAGATCGCAAGAGAAAACGACAGTTTCGGGTTAAAACTGCATTTCCAAAGGCGATTACCATCTGTTGCAAGTACCAGTGACAAGCAAGGATTTCGTGGCGGCTGCAACGGTCTCAAAGCAATCCAAGAAATGAAACTTCGTGAGCAAAAATGCGTCGCAAACGGGATCAACTCGGAGACAAATGAAGTCATTCGCGGGAAAAAGGCTCTGGCGTACAATATTTTGATGGTCGGAAGAGGGTTGGGAATTCGCCCGATGCTCCGCCATAAAGAACCCGTAAAGAGAGTCCGAGATGGCGACAGAAAGCTGACGTTTCCTCTTTTCTTCCAGAGACTAGACGAATAGCAAAGCTGATCCGGAGACGGGAGAGCAATATTCATCAAGGATCGAGATTGAGGTCTCTCGCTCTGTGGGCGCCTATTTAAGTAGCTACAGTTCGGATCTGCAGAATATTCACTCAAGAACTGAGTAACGACCCCAGAAAATGAACGTTGCTTCCGTCTTCTGCTTGGTCTTGGTCTGGATTGTCGGTGTCTCTGCTGAGCTCGATGGGTACTATGACAGAGTACGTCAAAAGTTGTTGCGGGAAGCGCAGATTGCTGATTCCAATCCCCTCAAGAATGCCTACAGTGCGTATCCCTGTATTTCCCAAGGTGAGTTGAATGGGCATCAATGTTTCTGAGCAATTTTCAAGCATGTCGGAGTGCCTTATTTCACTGAAGCAGCGATTTCGCTCCAACAGGGGATCGATGTGGAGGACCGAATGATCCCAACATCAGTTGCTGTGGCGACGCGGATTGCAAGGAAGTCGGAAGGATCGCCAAAGCTAAGCGATGCATAAGAAGGTCGCGCTGAGGTCTCCTCGTTGCGAGCTCCCATAAATAAACAGAATTTCGAAGCTCTTTCCCATCATGAAATTTTTTTCGGAGCTCCAGTACACTCATGAATTGTGATCCGGGCAGATGGAATAGAATCACTTTATAGCTGATGCACTTGGAGAATTTAGATTGTAGTGCGTGCTACTTGTCAGCACTGCAATACACGTAAGCAGTCTCTCACGTCATGAGCTCTCAGTCGAAAGCTCGAGTCTTGCCTATCTCAGACGTTCCCTGTATTTCATGTTTCCTTCAAATAAAGAGCGGCTAATATGATCCCACACCAAGATTTGTATTCGCAGTTTCACCAAGTTCATTCATGCTACTTGATTGCATGAATTGATCATTTATTTGCCTGAAATGCCTATTTAGATGCCTCAATTGCCGATTTATTTGACTTAAATGTCTGTTTTGTCGCACAGGTATGTGACCGCTTTGCCCATTTTCCTATGTCCACTGTGCTCATACTCCACTGACTGAACGTCTAATTATAAGCTTTCATCATGAGTAAGTCGCCGGCTTCTTCACTCAAGGATGTCTACGAGGAAAGTAATTCCAATCCTCGCTACTGGTATTTGTCTATCCAGTCCTCGCCACGAGGACACTGGTATTCGTTTATCATTGATTTGATTTGATTGATTGACATTGTCGACCTTTCATATGCACATATGAACCCTTTCATTTCAGGGGCGGATTGTGTTGCCTCCGCAGATCTACGGTCACAGTTTTTTTTTTCGG